>OY856412.1:142912106-143012106 GCA_963693085.1 Alisma plantago-aquatica | reverse complement strand
TCCATCTTTCTATTTTCACTTGGGTAGCACTGATGTGTGACTAGGCACCGCTCTTTGCTTGTGAAGTCATAAATGTTATGGACTTTCACTGCCAACGTGAAATGGACCTGCAGGGTCACACACATAGGATTTAACTTGGAAGAGGAGTTTTGTCCACAAAGCAATGTTTAGATTGATTACTAAAGGAGTTTAGTAGTTCAATTAAATACTCAATCAGTCGATAGCTCAATATCATATGGTTCAAGGTGTTGGACGCATTGATTGGAGTATCGGATTGATTGAAATCACAATTGACTGATTTTGCCCAACCTGTGCTCCCAACCGATCGGCTCATGTGATGAACCGGTCGGCTAAGGTTGCTGAACCGGTCGGCTGGAGTGTCCAGGCCGATCGGCTCATGCCCAGGTTGAAACGACCGGTTCAAGGGTTGAACCGATCGGCTCAACTGGTGCAACCGACCAGTTGGGAAAGTCATGTCGGCAAGAATTTTCCTTTGGTTTCAAATTGCCCAATTCGATTGGGAATAACATTGGTATTTGATACCAATTGAGAACGAAACAAGGAAAGTATTTTTGAGCCGGATTAGGACCATGAACCGATCGGTTCAGGGCACCAACCAATCGGTTGGAGTGCCCCAAACGATCGGCTCAGGTCCAACCGATCGGCTCAATGGCCGAACCGGTCGGTTCAGTTGTGAACCGATCATTTCAAGTTGCGAACCGGTTGCTTTTTGTGGAAAATTCTCGAACCCTTCTACTCCTGCTTTAGTCCCGTATTGCCAGGCACAGAGAACCCTGTCCCATGACCCGCCTATATATAGGGGTATTGGGGGCTTCTCAAAGTACAACTCAATGCAAGCCGGTTGCTTTGCGAAGTTGTCGTTCTCTCTGGTTTTGGTAACCGTGAGAGATCCCGAGCAAGTGCTTCCCGCAAAAGGGAGGTGCAGCAAGGGAAGGACAACTGCAGTTGCAACTGGTAGCAGGAGAGTGTGTTGGCGACTCGTACGTCAACAGGAGGGTGCGACTCCTTCCACTTCCTTGTGGGACAAGGAGAGTGGAGTTCCAGGTGGTCCGTGTGGACTACTACAGAGGCGGGAGGACACTGCCGCTCAGGAGGACAACTGTCATCCGACAGTCCGGTGGGAGGAGGAGTCGTCAGTCCCGGTGCGACCAGGAGCTGCACAGACACCATCCAAGACCGGAGTTGAAGACCGTGCATTGCGCGAGGTATTGTCGCCGAGCAAGCCTCGGGACAAGGTATGATTCCACAAACCATCCTTTCCTATTATATAGACGTTGACGCGTTTCCTCGGTATGGGTTTGGGGAGAAATATTTTTGTTTCCGCTGCCTTCTCTGTCTCCCCTAGAACCCAACAAGCAGTCCTACTGCCGGAGCCAAAGCCTAGCCACCGTGCTAGCAGTCCTACTGCCAGAGCCAAAGCCATTGCCAGTAGCCAGCGCCAACAGCAACAGTCGGAACCAGAGCTTGCCATTATCGTCACCACTGCCACTGCTAGAGGTAAAGCCTCCAATTGACTAGGTTTGCATCCTCAATTCATCCTTGGCTTAACCTATTTTTTAATGTGTGTTGTTAATGTGTGTTGACCTTGGCTTAACTTATTTTTTAAACAAGTAGATGTCAATGATAATTTAGTTAACCAATCCCTATGATTGATCCTAATTCAGTTCAGTATTGTTTTGTATTCATACACGATCGTGCTAAAATTTGTAGTGTGCATTTCCAATTTTAAGTTTGACTTTTTTTATGTTACTAGCGGATAGGACCCAGGCTCCTGTTCATTTTCTGATTCACTTCAAAACGATTAGAATGTGCATGGGTCCTTATTATAAGTATGCTCTTTTATCCTTTTAAAAAGTATTTCAAACATAGTGTCATGTACTCATAAAACTAAATATGAGTGTTGATTAAACAAATAGATAATAAGTGTCACCTCATTTTATGAAATACCAAGATACATCAAATTATAGAAAATACTAGTCTGAAAATTTATAACATCATTAATTATATGTACTTACACTTGTTCTGAAAATATATAACATCGTTATATGTACTTACGTACACTTTGTTAATACTAATATTATGTAGTCTTTGTCTACCCACAATAGTCACTATGAACTGGGCCTCTATGTCAATGTTAACGTTCCCTATTGAAGAATAATTGGATATCATCTTAGATGATCGTTCCTTAAACCAATTAGCCATATCCAAACATTGGCATTTTCTAAAAGGAAGACACTACAGGCCTGGTGAAGTGACCCTAAATTTTGGCAATTATTCACATGTTATCGAGGTTGAGTATGATTTGGTGGGAAATCTTGTATCAAAATCCGGTTTGCGTGATTGAATTGGAAAGATGTATGAGGGCTGTAGTGATAGGCTTTTTCTCCATCCAGTTGGCCATAATACCATCAACGTTTGGATAACCAACATCAACTGCGAGACCCCTAATCATCTACGGCGGTATGAGCGCACGGCGGAGGATATCAACTCGAGTTCAGACGAATCTGATTATGAGGCCCATGTCAGTTCAGATTTGTCTAAATACAGTGAGGAGCTCTGCGACACAGTACAATCATCAAAAAGGCCATGGTAGGTCCAATTAACAAATATAATTGTCAAGACAAAAAAATTGTGTTTACACTTTTTGTCTGAAAGCAATCAATACTCATAGCTGCTTTCTTTTCTGAACTTCAGGAGAAGATCGCCACAATGATAAGTCCTTGAAGTTACTGATGTGGGACCATGTTGGTGTAGTATTTAGTTGTCTATCTATCTAGACTTGTCTGTATTAATAGTTATTTTAATTATGCGCATGTTTAGGGGTACACCAACCCCTTTGTTTAGTTGTTGTTTAGGGGTACACCAACCCCTGTGTGTGGATGTAAAAAGAGATTAATGAATGGAACTGAAAGTTGCTACATGAATGCTTCTAACTGAATTGATGATTGGCTTGGTTATTGAATGTTACAAATTACTGATAAATTTCATTATACATGTTCTTTTATCCTTATTATAACTATGTTAACAAATAATCCCTATAAACATGTAATGTTTTTTTAATAGAATTGATGATTGGCTTGGTTATTAATAATATATGACAAAAATAAAATGCTTAATTTTAACATATGATTGTCTAGTATTTTTTTAATGATCACTTCCATTACAGTTGATGAGCTCTTCGGCCTTCTGCCTGTCCGTTCGGCTTCCACGTGTACCCATCCGTCTCGCCTCTCTCCCTGCTCCAGAGCAAGACGCCTGACTGGGCTCAAACAGAGGTAAACATCCCCAAAAACCCTATGTCTCATCCTCTGATTTGTATTTACTTAAATACTGATTTGTATTTACTTATCTACTCGTTCATCTAATGATTTTTTATTCATCACATTATTTAAATTTAGGGCTTTATATTAAAATGCATCTAAACATTCATAAGCTATTAATGTTGATTAATTTAGGAAGCATTGATATGTTGTTATGGCTGTCCACAAATGTTTTTATAAGAAATTGTGTGTTGAATGGGGTTGTGAACAAGGAATTGGTGTTGTATTTGTTGGCCTAGAAACCCGTCCAAGATTTACTCATTAGGAGTCAATCTTGGATAGTCCCCAGTTTGGGATTGTTCTTGGAAACCTAATCTCACTTAGGATGTAAGTATATAATGTGTATTGGGTTTTCAAGAAAATTTCGGCAGTATTTCCCCGTTGTTCTCTAAGTACATATGTACTTGGAGAACAACGAGGAAATGCTGCCGAAATTTTCTTGAAAACCCAATACACATTATATACTTACTAGTGAGATTAGGTGTTCAAGAATGGGATAGGTGGTACATATTTAAGAATGACATCACATGTATAAATCCTAAAGTTTTAACCATAAACTCTAATCTGTTTACCCTAGACCCTAATCTTGTTGTAATATATACTTATTTTCTCTTTGATCATAGAATGGATAGATCATGGATGTCCATTCGTAATCGTTGCACCCCAGAGTTTATTTCCGGTCTTGATCAGTTTTTTAGATTTGTCGAGGAACATAGGAAACAACCTGGAGATAAGTTCTACTGTCCATGTAGGCATTGCAGTAACAACTTGAAAGTCAGTATTGGTGACAAAATCAGAAGTCATGTCATGTGCAATGGGATTGTACAAGGCTATACAGAATGGCATTGCCATGGAGAGATTTCAAACCTGAAACCAGTGGATGTCGATAGCAGTGCTTGTGTGGAAGAAGAAATTGCCTCCGATGATGTAGATGTGAATGAACCAGTTTTAGTAGACATCGTTGATGCGATATTGGATAGTTGTGGGGTAGAGCACACCGATCCACCTCCCATGTTTAGAAACATTATGCATAATGATGAGATACCATTATACACAGGTTGTTAGTTTACGAAGCTTAGCATTGTGTTGAGATTGTATAAACTAAAAGCTAACAATCGATGGAGCGACAAAAGCTTCACGTCATTGTTGTCTTTGTTGAAAGAAATTCTTCCTGAAGGAAACGAGCTGCCGATCTCAACATACCGGTTAAAGAAATTGTGGTGCCCAATGGGAATGGAGGACAAGAAGATACACACATGCCCGAATGATTGTGTATTATTTCAAAAGGACTATGTGAATTTGAAAGATTGTCTGAAATGTGGTGCGTCAAGGTATAAATTGATGACTTCGGGGGAGTCCAAAACTGGTTCTCCTGCCAAGGTGATGTGGTATCTACCTATAATACCACGGTTTCAATGCTTGTTTGCCAATCTTATAGATGCAAAGAATTTGAGGTGGCATGCAGATGTTAAGAAAAATAATGATGGGATCCTACGACATGCGTCTGATTCCCCACAGTGGAAGAAGATTGATCTATTGTACCCTGAATTCGGTGAAGAGGACAGGAATATAAGACTTGGGCTTTGTACAGATGGGATGAATCCGTACGGGACATTGAGCAGACAACATAGCACTTGGCCAGTCATGCTTGTTATATACAATCTTCCTCCCTGGTTGTGTATGAAAAATAAGTATGTTATGTTGTTGTTGTTGATATCGGGCTCTAAACAACCTAGAAATGATATCGATGTTTATCTTGAACCTCTGATTGATGACTTAAAGAAACTTTAGGGTGCAGGTGTGATGACCTATGATGCTTCACGAAGAGAGACATTTTGTTTGCACGCTATGTTGTTTTGCACTGTGAATGACTTTCCAACATATGGGAATTTTTCTGGATATAGTGTCAAAGGATCTAAAGCATGTCCTATATGTGAAGAGAACACTGATTCAATACGACTAAAACATGGCGGCAAGACTGTATATCTTGCTCATCGAAGGTTTCTTCCAAAATTTCATCCGTATCGTAGGTTGCGCAAAGCATTCAATGGACGGAATGAGGAACGTAGTGCACCTAAACCTATATCAGGGGAGGATGTTTATGAAAGAGTGAAAGACATCACCAATGAATTTGGTAAGAGATCACAATGTATGATGGCCAAAAGGAGTGACAAGTCTTTATTCAAGGAGAAGTCAATATTTTGGGATTTTCCTTATTGGAGTCCTTTGACAGTCAGGCATTGTATCGATGTCATGCACGTTGAGAAAAATGTATGTGATAGTGTCATCGGTACTCTGTTGAATATACCAGGTAAGACTAAAGATGGGATAAAATCCAGAATGGACCTACGTGAAATGGGAATAAGGTTAGAATTAATAGAATTATATGAAATGGGTAATAAAAGAACATCCTTACCTCCCGCTTGTTACACGTTGTCTAGAAAGGAGAAGAAAGCATTTTGTGAATGCTTGGTAAATGGTAAGGTGCCACAGGGTTACTCATCCAACATCCGTACATTGGTATCAATGAAAGATTTGAAGTTGATAGGTCTTGAATCTCATGATTGTCACATTCTAATGCAACAAATATTGCCTATGGCAATTAGATCTATATTGTCGAAGCATGTAAGGTTTGCAATCACCAGACTTTGTTTCTTTTTCAACAGTCTGTGCAGCAAAGTTATTGACCTTGATACTCTCGATAATTTGCAAAGGGAAGTGGTTGTTACCCTATGTCAGCTTGAGATGTATTTTCCTCCGTCGTTCTTTGATATCATGGTGCATCTTGTTGTCCACTTGACTAGGGAAGTGAAAATGTTGGGACCAGTTTTCTTGCATTGGATGTATCCCTTTGAATGATACATGAGCATTTTTAAAGGTGATGTTCGAAACCGGTATCGGCCTGAAAGGAGTATTATTGAGGGTTATGTGGCGAGAGAGGTTATGGATTTTTGCAATGACTTTCTGAGTGGTAATGACACTCCCGTGAATGATAAGAATATTGAGGAGCATTTTGGAAAAGGATTTTTGGGAGCACGGGTGAAAGTAATCAGCCGTGAGCTGTTGGAGCAAGGTCACTTGTATATTTTACACAACATCAATGAAGTGAGTGTTTATATCAAGGAACATACCAATTTCATCAAGAGACAATATCCTCGATCCAATTCAATGTGGCTTGCTAGAGAGCATAACAAGACATTTATTAAGTGGTTTAAAGATAAAGTCTTACATCAACTATCTCAAACACCACATAATGTTACTGAAACCATCAAATGCCTCGCCTTTAAACCAAAATTGAATGTTATGTCTTATGAAGGGTTTGACATAAATGGTTTCTCATATTACACAAAGCGTCAAGATGATAAGAGTGTCGTCTAAAACAGTGGGGTCACCCTTCAAGCGTCTTCATTGTTTTTTGCAAGTGCAAAGGATAAAAGTCCACGTGAAGCTAAAATGTCATATTACGGTGTCATTGAAGACATATGGGAGTTTGACTATGTAGATTTTAGAATTCCGCTCTTTAAATGTAATTGGGTTGACAACAACAAAGGAGTTATAGTGGATGAACTGGGTTTCATGTTAGTGAACTTTGAAAAGATTGGCGAGAAGGGTGAACCATTCATATTGGCATCACAGGCAAAACAAGTATTTTATATCGATGATCCTACAAATGATAAATGGTCGGTTGTTCTTCATGGTAAAAGACACTTCATTGAAGATCCTATAGATGAAGAAGAGTACTATGATAAGTATGATGACTCCAATCCATTCTCAGTTAGGTTGCCAACACCACCAAACATTGAAGTTGGGGATCACAATGACTTGTATGTTCGCGGGGATCATAATGAAGGATTGTTAGTTGATAAAAGATCACAATATTAGAGGCATGGATGTTTATATTTTTATTATGTTCCCATGATGACCGTGTTGATGATCACCGTGAGGGTGAGGACGTGCTTGCACCTCCTGACAATGTAAGTTTTAAGAATATATCCCTGAGGTTTCTATCTATATGTTCATTTATAATTATATTATGTAAGTGTGTTTTTTATCAAATTTTTAGGATACTAGTTAATAGCAATTCTATTTAATTTGTAGGCGTTCGCCAAAGACTACAAGCTATGCAGGACGGCCATGATATAACTATGCAGGTCATCGACATTGCTTTGTAAATCTAAAGCGCAACAGTCAGAGAGAAAGCAAGCATCCCACACTAAGGTTATATAGATATATAGTGGGACTAAGGTGACGATCCCACCTGCTAAAACAGGTTACCGACAACTACATGTTATGACTGGGAGGTCGTGATTCAGCAATTGTATGCATTAGCAGGAGGACAAACAGATTTCACCACGAGTTAACATTGAAGAAGGTCTGACCTTCTTCAATGTTAACTCGTGGTGAAATCTGTTTGTCCTCCTGCTAATGCATACAGTTGCTGAATCACGACCTCCCAGTCATAACATGTAGTTGTCGGTAACCTATTTTAGCAGGTGGGATTGTCACCTTAGTCCCACTATATATATGTACTAAGCTATAGTGTTGTATGTAAATTCGGCACTGTTGTTATTATGCACTGTATATGTGTTATTATATGAATCTGAAATACTTGTGCGTATTGCACTTTATGTATTGTATCTGTATCATGCTTCCTTTCATTTTGGCTTCTTTTGCTATTTCATGGCTCTTTGAATATATGATTTTGTTGACAATGATGACAATGATGACAATGTGAATGAATTTTTATGAATTGTGTGTGAAAATCATCAGTACATGAATGTTTCTACATGTGTCTGAATGTGAAAAGAGATAAAATAAATAGAACTACAGGTTGCTACTGGTTTCTACATGTGTGTGATGAAAAAAAATATGAATTAAATGTTCTTATACATGAGTGTGAATCACATATATATAATATTGTCCATCATGTTAATTTTGCAGGTTTGTGGCCTGTTGTTGGCTGATATCAATGGATGTCATAAAACCTGCAGTTCATAACTGAACTGCAAGTTTCTCATCCTGCGACCAGCCACAGCAGGTCTGCAGACTGACAGAAAAAAAAAACATCAACGTCGGTTATTTGAACAAAATCGACGATATATGGTTACAATGTCGGTTTCCATACTAGTAACCGACGTCGATTTCCCTAATGAGGTCAGACACCATGGTCGTGCTGGCCAGCACGGCCGTGACAGCGGATCAGACATAAAACAGGCATCAGATATTTATATAAAACCGACGACATAGGATAACAGTGTCAGTTTCACTACTAGTAACCGACATCGATTTTCCTAGAGGCCAGACAACACGGCCGTGTTGGTCAGCACGGCCGTGGCAGCGGGTGAGATGGCGTCGGTTATCACTAAGAAATTGACGTCGATAGTGCCCCAGATGGCGCCCTTTATATGGCGTGAAGGTATGTGGCGTCGGTTTCGAACCTAATAACCAACGCCTATACCCCCTGCTGGCGCGTTTTCGGTGGCGCGTGAAGGGTTTTGGCGTCGGTTTGAAAACTGACGCGTAACGGTTGAGCTTTTAGCGGCGCCCACATAGGTGTCGCTTAAGAACTAACACTAAAGGCCTTAAAAACCCGATACTAAAGGCATGTTATGTACTAGTGGTGTCTATATATATATATATATAATATATATAATATATATAGATATATATATACATACATATATGTATATACATACATATATATATATGTATATATATATATACATACATATATATATGTATATATATATATACATGTATATATATACATACATATCTATACATATACATGTATATACATACATACATACATACATATATATGTATATATATAGCCGACAAGGAGTGGCTCAAGTGGTCAAGCACGGTGTCTCCTCATGAAGGGACCCGGGTTCGAATCCCAGTTGTCGCCTTGATTTACCACCCTCCCAGGCATTCAGCCTCCGCCACGGGCATGGGAGAGGGGGAGAGAATGCCTCTTTTTATCCCATATATATGTATATATAGATACATACATATATATATATATATGTATGTCTATATATATATATATATATACATACATATATATATATGCCGACAAGGAGTGGCTCAAGTGGTCAAGCACGGTGTCTCCTAACTAAAGGGGCCCGGGTTTGAATCCCAGTTGTCACCTTGGTTTACCACCCTCCCAGGCGTTCGACCTCCACCACGGGCGTGGGGGAGGGGGAGAGAATGTCTCTCTTTATCCCATATATATATATATATATATATATATATATATATATATATATATATATATATATATATAGAGAGAGAGAGAGAGAGAGAGAGTCAGGCTAGAATACACTCGAGTGTATCTTGAGTGGAATACACTCAAGTAGTTTTTCATGATGCAATATTTTTTTTTAATCGAATCCATTGATCTTCTTAAACATCTCGTAAACAACTCATACGCAAAATTTGAGCACATATGGATATGTATAGCTCATGTTATGAAGACCGCAAAAATTATACATTTCAAACTAGTTTCGTACGTCGATTTTGTTGCCCTTGGATGAGTGACTTACACTCATCCAAATAGGCTCAAAATTTGTATGTAGCCTAGTTATAGTATGACGATGAATATCAATGGTTTACATTTTGCAAAAAATAGTCTTCATATACAAACACACTTGAGTGTATTCGTGCAATCCGTACACTCAAGTGTATTCTAGCCTCTCTCTCTCTCGCTCTCTCTCTCTCTCTCTCTCTCTCTATATATATATATATATATATATATATATATACACGTGCACATGCAGGTGACATGTTGCATATGTCAAATTTTTATTAGATAGTTTTGTGATTAATTTGAGACATGGCCTACATTTAATGAGATTAAGTGTGATGAACAATTGAATATTTTAGGTAAGGTCAGTTAAATTAACATGTATACTTAACTGCATAATGGTATATATCAAAGTACGCTCACACCCATGGTATATTGTTCTTAAACCCTTATTCACATATATCTTTCTTTATACCAACAGCTAATACATTTTGAATTCAAAAAAAATGATTGCATGTTTATTATACATTTAAGTTTGTATGTCATATCTTCATTTTCTATTCCATTTTCCACATTGTCAATTTTCACAATGGCATGCATATCATTTCGACATGTATCTATATAATATTTGGTGTTAATCATAATTTGCATGCATGGTAGTAGCTTATGTGCAAATGAATACGATTATGTAATAGGATTTTGAAAGTGAGATTTTGTTTGAGCTATTTGATAATGCATGTTTGTTCTTCATATACACCAATTCAGTATGCAACAACTCTAATAAATATAACAGTATGCATAAAAATGATATTATGTGATTTTAAGGAATACATTTGAAGTTATACATAGCTGAAATAAAATCTACATGTTGATCAAGTTGTTGTAGCAAGAAAGAAAATATAAAGTTGACTTGGAATTATATTTCCAGTTTAGTAATGAGACTTAGTTGGATTAATATACAACAATGTGCATACTGAGGCAATCAGTTAGTGGCCATCTACTATTGTGAAGTGGGTATATGAAAGGACTTAGATTCAAAATATGCAATTGTTTTTTATGTTAGAAGGTGCATCAATTTGAAGAATATTTTGTTGGTAAGGTATTCATGTAGAGCCAATCATGTGATGATTGACATGGCATATACCATTGTGGACTTGATTAATACTTATAAAGGCAAGCTTCCAATTCATTCTGTTTCACTCAAAGATAATGAGGAAACATTATGAATGTCGAAAGAATGACAATACTCAATGACGTATGTCTTCAAGTATTAGCCTTGGAGAAATGAGACCGTACGGACATTAAGAGTGCATATACATATTCTCATTATGTTTGTGATTGGTTGTTATTATGGAAGGTTGATAGACAATAATGACACATAAGATCAAATTGTGGGTTGGTTGATGACATAATCTCATTAATCATGGTATGGCCATATCAAACCAAGCACACATATACATGTTAGGGAACAGTGTATCGAACAGACCCACCTAAAGAGTGACACATGGAAAAGTATCATTGGTGGTCATAGTCATTTCTGATAGTGAAGGTGGTGATTGTGATTCTTAGACCTGAAATCACTACACTTATCACATGTCGTTGGTTACACTTTGACATCATCAAACGCAGTCCTAAAATATAGGTTGTCATAAAGGTGATGATTGGGTGACTTTAACACATGGGGATAGACTATGAGTGATAGATATGAGATTTATCCCTCTGGCAGAAGTATGATATCATGGCCACTTGATAAGTGAGATTGAGAAACACATGTGCATGCACATGTAAATCAATATATGATATTGACGTCACATTATCTCAGACAGTCTGCTCTTGGCTCAAGAAACATGAGATGAACATTGAGAGGGTGATGAGTTCATGCCTTGATTCACTCTGGATATCAGAGACAAAGGGATTATACAATCATTGCAACACCTTACACAGATTGTAGGTTGAAGTTGTTCTCTAACTTTCCATTCACTTGGGTAGCACTGATGTATGACTAGACAGCGCTCCTTGCTTTATGAACATTCACTACCAACATGATATGGGGCATATAGGGTGACACACAAAAGAACTCATCTAGAAGAGGGGTTTAATCTTTAATGATGATTGGATTAATTACTAAAGTGTTTAGGTATTCAATTTACATAATGGATTGGCTGACTGCACTGCCAGACGACCATCTCACTGGGTGAGACGGCTGTTTGGGCATCCAGACAAACGTCTCAAGTGTTGAGACGGACGTTTAGGTTCTCATGCTGATCAGATTTCAGATTGGCTAAGTTCTGCCCAAATTGAGGTGTGAACCGACCGGTTCATTCTGATAACTAATCAACTTGACTTAGGTTCATTAGACAGATGTCTGGGTGAATGAGATAGGTGTCTCGCATGGGTGAGAAGGCTCGGTTGGGCCGAAAGAAGGTTCTGGTTGTTTCTCAAACTTGTTCGATTGCACATTACTTGTGGTGCAAGGAATTAATATGTAATATTAATGGGTATCAAATTTCTAATTTTGTATACGATTAGGAAACTACTAAACAGATGTTTGGTAGTGTGAGACAACCATCTCATGTGACCAGACAACTATCTGGGTCACCAGACGAGTGTCTCATGGTTTGTAGGTTGTGAAAAATCAAGATCTTTCAGTCCCTACCACTCTTGCACAAATCTCGTACATACTGGGAACCCTGGCCATAATCCCGCCTATAAATAGAGGGGTATTGGGGGCTTCCCAGAGAACAACAATATTTGTTAAGAATCAGTTACTCTGACAATTATTGTCCTCTCTAGTTGTGGTAACCAAGAGATCCCACGAAAGTCCTACCCGAAAAAGGAGGGATAGCGATGGGAGAGAATAAATGATCGTTGTTGTGAGAGAGCAAGTTGGTGACTAGTATTCCAGCAAGAGGGACAACTCCTTCCTGTCTGCTCTAGTTGAATGATAGGAGTTTTAGTTGGTTTGTGTAGACTACTCTAGAGGTAGGAGTCCTTTGGATACTGCTAGGAGAGAAAATTCAGCCTACACTCCATGGCTAGACCATAGGAGTCACTGCATAAGTTGTAAGTTGTTCTATTCGTTGTTCGTAATAAAGACTAGGATTTCACAGCCACCATCTAAGAGAAACTAGTTGATAGTTGTATAGAAGTGAGTTGTTGTTGTTGGACTTGCTTCAGGACCAGGTATAACTCGCTAAACCATCCTTCCTATTTCATAGTAGTTGACACGATCTTGTTGTTATGGGAATACTGATAATTAAAAAAATTCTATTGTTATACTTTGTGCATGTATTTCCCGATAGTGGTATCAGATCCATGTCAATTTATAACATTTTAGGATAATCGATATGATCGAATTTTGGTTTAATCGTTTATTTATTGTAAATGATATGAATATTTAAACTGTCTCATATGCATACCCAATCAAAGACCACATAATCCCAAACTTATATATATATATATATATATGCAGTTTACACACATCGCCCTAAAACCGGTTTTTATGGTGGATGTGTAGTGTGGTTATGGCCAATATCCAATGGATGGTTTAGTTTTATTCATGTTTATCTTGGTATGTGTACTGAACCTCTACCTCCCTCTTCTAAATGTAAAGTTAATTCTTTTCTACCTTTGCTTCCCTTGAATGTAACTTGAGGTTTCTCTTTACAATCTAATAGTTTAATAGCAATAGGATAGTTTCTTTTCTTGCAACGATGAGGAAAATGATCCTCACCGAATGAGATGATCCGTTCGTGAGATGAGTCGACCGTCTAAAGGACCATGGAGGATAGAACGATGGAACCAGACGATCGCCTGGTGGACCCAACTGACTGTTTGTAAGGAGTCCAAACATTAGTTGGACTAAAGGCCAAACAACCGTCCATTATAAACAACCAACTGACCAAGAGGAGAGAAGAACGGTTCAAGGGTTGAACGGATCTACCCAGATTGGCAAGCATAGATCTACAACAACAATAGGTTCATACATATGATGTCATTATTGACCTAGGTGGTAATAATTCCTTGTGTCTCCAAGGAATTACAATTAGACATGGATATAACTATCACTTTTTGTTTTATATTGTATGTTGACGTTGTGGGATATAGCATGTATATGATACGTACTATATATGTGGTGGTTGGATATAGTATATATGTATAAATAAATATATATATATATATCCCTCAATCAAATATATGAAGTCTAAGATGATTTCCAATAGCAATACACATGAAAAGGTTGTTCTACTAAGCATAGGTTACACTAAAGTGTGGTGCGTCATCTACCTCGTGGGAGTGTGATGATAGTAATATAGTTTTTGCTAAAGTGAGGTGCATTATTATTGTATTGGATATTGGGTCAAGCTTAACTGGTAATTCTTAAAGAGTCTAAGCCCAAAAGCATGCAGATGATTATGGCAAGGAGTTGCAAATATCATCTATCCAAGAGTTGCATATGATGCAATTGACAGATAGCCTACCTAAATAATCAAGTCGTGGGCGTTCGACAAAAGCTGACTCATGATTTGACGAAATATAGATCTTGTCTCATTAGAAAATTGCTTGCTATAGTTTTTCAAATTGATACTTGAGGGTTGTCAATTTGAACAAAATAATAAGAATGACAATGAACTAAAGACCTAATTATTATCGCACATATTTAATCAAATCAAAAATGAGTTTTTCACAAAATTGCAAATTCTTTTGTAGAACCAAATGACAACAAACAACAATCACTTTTCTCTATGATCAGTCCTTGAGAAGGACAATCTAACTGGGAATAACTTTCATGACTGGTTCAAGAGGTTGAGAATCATTTTCACATAGGAGCGCAAGCTCTATGTCCTGGAGATGCCAAAACCAGAGGAACCACCTCAAAATGCACCAAGGGCTGACAAGGATGCTTATAAGAAGCATATTGAAGATGTCGTGGATGTCAAGTTATTGGTGCTATGCTCCATGAACTATGAGTTGTAGAGGCAAAATGAGAACATGGATTTGATTGAGATGGTCACACATCTCAAGAACATGTTCCAAGATCACGCAAGACAAGAGGGATACGATGTCTCCAAGGCATTGTTCAAATGTAACATGGCAGAAGGTGACCCAGTAGGTCCTCATGTGATCAAGCTCATTGGGTATGTGGAGAATCTAGCTAGACCAATATTTCCCTTAGGTCAAGAGTTGGCCACTGATGTGCTTATGCAGTCTCTGCCAGATTCGTATAGTCAATTTGTCATGAACTATAACATGAACGACTTTGACAAGTCATTGACAGAGTCATTGGGCATGTTGAGAATAGTTGAGGGGCAGATGAAGAAACACAAGCCCAAGTCTATGATTATGATCAACAAGACAAAGGAGAAGTCTAAAGGCAAAGGCAAAGCTAAGAAGAGTTCTAAAGCTAGCCAGAAAGTCAAGTCTTCAGATCTCAAAGCAAAAGGAGGTGTAAAGAAAGTAAGAGGTGATTGTCACCATCATCACCAGCCTGGACATTGGAAAAGAAATTGCCCACTCTAGTTAGAGGAATTAAAGAAGAAGTAGGAAGTCATTGAGGCCTCCACTTTAGGTATAAACATTATAAGATAAATTTGATTACTTCTTATTGGTATGTGATACCAAACAGATATCTGACACACTAATGTGCATGATTTGATAAGAAGTAAAAGCCTTCATGGAAGGATAAAGATGGACAAGGCAGAGCAATAGTTCTGGAAGCTTTAGTCTACATGAAAATGTATCTTAGCAAAATGAGCATGTAATAGAGTTAATAGAACTACTATTTCATTATGCCAAGAAAATAGAAACTTTTACTTTAAAGCATCTTGTATGACAAAGATGAATCAATAAAGTGAGATTTTAATGTTTGTATTTCAAAAGATATAATCTTGCATGGCAAAGCCCAAATATATAAATGGTCTTTGTACAAAATATTTTGAGATTAATGTTTATAACATTAAATACCAAAGGATTATAATTGATAACTCAAAATTATCATTAGGAATAGTCATCTTGGGCGTACATATAAGAAATGCATGTCTAGAATACATATTGATGTTAATCTACTCCCTTAGAAATATGCAAACCTTACTTACGTACAACATGAAATAACATCCTTAACTAGATGTAGTGGGATGATAAGTATTCCATCAATACCTCATACATATGATGCATGAAGATCTTATGGAATGACTGCTATAGATAATTACTCACACCTCATTTCATTTACTAGTAATAATGATATGTACTCGGTAAAATAGAGACATAAATCTCTTGAAGTGTTCAAGGAGATTATAAATGAAGTATAATTTTGATAAAAGTATTGAAGAACTTTGATGAGATCAAATGTTGAAATAATTTAAACATCAATACCTTGAGAACCTTTAAAGGACTATGATAGTGTATCACAAGTCAAATCCATCTGAACACGGTGATGTTTTAGTATGTAGGAATTATACCATGATGGGTCATGATATATTTATCAATTAATCTAGTCTTCTTATATGCTCATACAAATATATACCTATCACTATATAATGTACTATCTAAATGGTTCTAAGACATCATATATGATGTGAATGGGGAATGTCCCAATATGTCTAAAGGATCAAAACCTACATTGAGAAAGTAGTTTCTTGAAAAGGTTTATCCACAAACTATAATTGTTGAAAGTTACTATTAATCCCAATCCAATAACAAAAGTGTTTTGTTGATAGGATAATTGGGTTCCTAAAGAATCATGGGCGTAAAAGTAGAACTCAAAATATTTGAGATCAACAAAGATGTACAATGAGAACTAAAAGAATTACAAGTCATTGTGGAATCTCAATTTCATCATATAACACAGAACAAAATAGTTCTAGTAGAACATGTTTGAGATTGAAGGATTGTGAATCCAACAACTCACATAGGTTGGTCATGATAGGACGAGCCAACTAATCGACTAGAAACTATTAAGTACCATGATCTGAGTGAATGGATCAAGGCCATAATGGAGTCCATGTAAGATAACAAGGTAGGACCTTGATAGCGCCACCAAAAGGGGTAACACATAAAGGGTGAAATAAGGTCTTGTGGAAAAGATCTACATGGATAACATAAAAGGACATATTGGTTGAATAAGGTTTTCAAATCAGTTCAAGTTGTTGAACATGATAGAAATTCCTTTACCAATTATCATGCTTGTTGTTTTAGTTAAAATGGACTAAGAGATTTGGCATATGAAGATAAAATCGGATTCCTTAAAGGGAATAAATCAGAGGATGTGTACATGACACAACCTAAAAGGTTTTATAATTTCAAGAATGCAAATAAAGCCTATAAACTACAAAGTTCAATCTAGGATTAAAATAAGTGTCACAGAGATGAGATCTTTTGACTTGACAAGATAGTGAAAGAGTTTGACTAGAATCAAGATAAAAGATGAAATATGTGATTACAAAAGATTTAGTGGGAGCATATATGAATAGTCCACATATGATGAGGAATAACATCTCAATATTGTAAATATTGAGATCTGGCATGGAAAAAGACCTTCAGCAATGAAGGACATGATGAAACATATTATGCGATAAGGATCAAGATCTATAGAGATAGTTCTTGAATGTTTCACAATGGAAGTTTGAGAACATACAATAGCAATTTGTTGAAGGAGTTCAATACTGAAGGATTCAATGAGAGAGAATCTGGATTGGTTCTCAAGAACCACATGTTCTAACTCTTGTGAAGAATGGAAATGACATGATCAAAATGTCATAGGTCGTAGCAATGGATCTATCATGAATGATATACATGTACTTATCCCATATAATCTTTTATGTATTGGATATGACAAGATGATGGTAAATTCCAATAAGGGTTATTAGAATGTCATTAAGATATCCATTAGTACTTGTGAAGTACTTAAAGAAAGATTGCTAGTCAATAAGGATAGAAACAAAATAAGAGTTGGATGTAAAGGTTTACGTCGATGCAAGCTTCCGTAATGACAATATGTTCGCAATAAAATATGTTTAAATGGAAGAAATGTTGTTAGTTGGAAGGGTTCCTAACTAATAGCCATTAATTCTATTCTACAATAGAAGTCAAGTATACTCATGTTATGAACATAGAGTCATATTATATGTACATAGAAGTTCATATGATGAACTTATAGATGTTCCAACCAATGATGACTCAGTTGTGATATTGTGACAACAATGGAGCTATTTGTTAGGAAAGGAATATCATATACCATATTATAGTGGTTTCATCTCAGAGCAAAGAGAAAAGAAACATGCAATATACCGACTAAATATCAAAGTGTTTCTATCCCACTGGATAAAGCATTTGCACAGTAGAAACATGGTGGACATTTTTGGATCACTAAGAATGAGATTTGTGGGTGATTGGATCTAGATGCAAGTGGGAGTATGTTGGTAAGGCATGCCCGTAGAGCCAATCATGTGATGATTGACATGGCATATACCATAGAGGATTTGATTAATGCTTATAAAGGTAAGCTTCCAATTCATTCTATTTCACCCAGTTATGATATAATGAGGAAACATTATGAATGTCTAGAGAATAACATTACTCAATGATGTATGTCTTCAAGTATTATCTTTGGGCAAATGAGATCATACGGATATTGAGAGTGCATATGCATATTATCGTTATGTCTATTATCAGTTATTGTTGTGGAAGGTTGATAGACAATAATGATACATAAGATCAGAGTGTGGGTTGGGTGATGACAGAATCTCATTAGTCACATGATATGTCTATATCAAACCAAGCACACAGATACATGTTAGGGAATAGTGTATCAGACAAACTCACCTAGAGTGACACATGGAAACCATCATTGGTGGTCATAGTCATCTCTCATAGTGAAGGTTGTGATTGTGATTCTTAGACCTAAAATCACTAAACTTGTCACATGTCGTTGGGTTCATTTTGACATCATCAAATGTAGTCCTAAAACATGGGTTGTCATAAAGGTGATGATTGGGTGACTTTGACACATGGGGATAGACTGTGAGTGATAGATATGAGATTTTTCCCTTCGACAGGAGTATGATATCTTGGCCACTTGATAAGTGAGACTGAGAAACACATGTGCATGCACATATGAATCGATATATGATATTGAGGTCACATTATCTCAGATAGTCTGCTCTTGGTTCAAGAAATATGAGATGAACGTTGAGAAGGTACATGCCTCGATTTCACTATGGATATCAGAGACAAAGGGATCATACAATCATTGCAACACATTACACAAATTGCAGGTTGAAGTTGTTCTCCAACTTTCCATTCACTTGGGTAGCACTGATATGTGATTAGGAACCTCTCCTTGCTTGTGATGTCATATGCTAGTTATGGACATTCACTGCCAACGTGATATGGGACCTATAGGGTCACATACAAAGGAACTCATATAGAAGAGAGGTTTAATCTTAAATGATGATTGGATTGATTACTAAAGTGTTTAGGTATTCAATTCATGCAATGGATTGGTTGACTGCACTGCCGAAGGACCATCTCACTGGCTGATATGGTCGTTTGGGCATCCAGACAAACGTTTCAAGTGTTGAGATGGTCATTTGGGTTTTTAGGCTGATCGGAGTATGAATTGGCCAAGTTCTGCTCAAATTGAGGTGTGAACCGACCGGTTCATTCTGATGACTCGATCGACTTGACACAGGTTCACCATATGGTCATCTGGGTGAACGAGACGGGCATCTTGCATGGGTGAGATGGCTCGTTTGGGTCGAATGAAGGTTGTGTATGTTTCCCAAACATATTCGATTGCACATTATGTGATGCCCCGACGTGCCCCAAACGAGATTACTCAAAACCAAAGCACATAATTATAACTAAGCAAGTGAATTACGAGAAAACATAGGAAATTAAAATCAATTTCTCATAATCACCATATGCCAAAAACTTCACATATATGTCCATAGGTTCCCACATGCATCATATATTATATCACAAGGTGCTTACATCATTGTACATTGTCATTCCTGTCATCAACATGTTACATGAGGTACATGTTTCACATATATACATATACACATGTCATATCTTATATACATGGCTCATCAGCTAAAAACCTCATATCAATAACATATCTACAAAACACATCAAGAACAACCCCAAAGACCTGAGTGTACAAGGATGACATCTAGGACTCTATCACCAAAAGACTAGCAACACATCCAACCTTATCATCTATTGCTCTTGTTGTTGCTTCTCCTCATCTACACAATCTCTATCTCTTCATGCAAGACCACCTAAAAGATTTGGAAACCCACGGGGTGAGATCAAACCTCCCAGCGAGAGATATAATTCTCCACCAACGCTTTTATAACACATATAAGGTAAGGAAGAGCAAAAGGTAAAGCTACTAACAAGATGATAAGAATCAACTAAATGATGTACTTAAAGCAGATAATACTATTGAAGTAGTATAAACAATTGCCACTGGATTATGGAACATCTCATAATTTGAGAAGGAATATGAAGAACATGTATATCTTCAATCAACTCAATAGTAAAAAAGCAAGGCAAAGGCTCATCCAATGTTATTCACATTTGTCCCTATGCACGTATACTATACAGCTATATTACATCTTTTATTATGTCCTGGGGAGATGAGATATACCACCCATGTTCCAATTGACCCCTACTAAGTTGAAATCACTGCCATACAAGGTCAATGGAAGAGTCAGAATCCATGACCTCCCCAACGCCTCTTGGTCAACACAAGACAAAACACCACAAATACATATCAAGTTTAACTGCGAAATAGACTAGCATGTCTTGGTATATAGGCACAACGCTAGTGAAACTGAGTTACGACCACAACCACACTCCTGTCAAGGTATGACCGTAGCCATCCTCAAAAGATATCATATATGTACTATGTATCAAATTATTGAGATACAACCTCAACCGTTCTCCTGCCAAGGTATGTCCGCAGCCAATCCTATGAAAGAATATACTCGTAAGTATACGAATCTGATCTTCCACTAAGGGAAAACCCGTTTCACCATCCAACAAGTACTGACGTTGAAGATGGATCTATGACACATGGAAAACTACATGATTAAGGTTCCACTAGATTAGTTATGCCAATTAAGTTTCTTTTAGCATCAATCAAGTTACAACGTACAGAGCCAAAATAAACTCTACAAGATTAAGGTCATAGAGCAACTCCAGAAGATATAAAATGTATAAGGTGTGAACTAATCACATCACCACTACATGATACATGTAACAGTGCCATTCATGGCTAACATCATCATCACATTTGCCATGGTATATCAATCCCTCAATCACAGCACTAGAGGTTAACACTTCAAACTAGGCAATAGCATCTGCTAGGTCATAGGACCCATTCACATCATTTGTGTATCTCATGTGTCTCAACATGACTCATAAAGGCTCATAACCATCATCTTGTGTCCCATCATATTCCTCATAGCATACACTAGCTATGATATGCAATTTCATACCACCTACAAGGTTAGGGGCTTATAGATAGGAGAGAGAAAACATCATAACATGATAACCATTCCATGAGAGAGAAGTAAACATATCACATTGTCTCAAAATTAGGGTTAGGGTTTCATACATAGCCGATTAGGATTTTATTGTAATATTCAAGAACCAAGCCTTTAGGTATATCATCTCTCGTTTTCTTGGGAGCAGATTAGCGTTAAGGAACATAATTAGAGCTTAACCAACCAATCACCCAAACAACACTATACATGGTTCATAACTTGCTTACTCATATACATGCATTGATTATATTGTTAAGTATGTGTCTCGACCATCATTCACATATGTGTCTCGACCACCCATGAAGCAAGGTGTCTCGACCGCAACAACACCATGTATCTCGACTGCAACCAACTAGTTGTCTCGACCACCACACAGAACCACGTCTCGACCGCCACATAAAACTATGTCTTGACCTTCTCGTGGATTAGGGTTTTGACCTCAAAGCAAAGCATGTCTCGACCTCAAAGTAAGGACTCGTTCCAACCTCAAACAGAGACATGTATAAACCTCAAACCAAGACATGTATCAACCTCAAACAAGGATCTATCTCGACTGAAACTATGGGACTTGTCTCAATCCAAAAATAGGAGCAACATCTCGACCAAAACACCAAGTAGTAAAATGTCTCGACCCAAGAAGAAAACATGGTTTAGTGACCACTAATATCAAGCTATCAGCAAGGAAAGGAAAACCATCAAAACAAGGATTAACCAAGATCAAAATAGGAGTATTCCATGGCCAAAATAGAATATTACACCAAGGAAAATCCATTGTCTCCAAGGAGGAAAACTTCATACAAAAACAATCACCAAAACCCTAAAACATGTGTCATAAAACTTCCATGAAAGAACCTCATGCAAGAGAGATAAACCCACCTTTAACATATCCAAAATAGAACCTAAACTTCAAGATACAACAAGGTACATGAGCATCATGCATGTGACCAAAACCAAGGTCAAAAGATAGGAAGGAAACCACCATGACACATCCATCTCCAAAATTGGGTACCTCACATTAGGGTTTCAGATTCTAAGAAAAAAAGCATGATAATCATCATCATACAAGTTATAAATCATGGCATCATCCAATAGCATGTTAAGGGTACATTTTAGAGAGAGAAATAGCAACATGCATGTAAATAAATGTGCAATAATAGAGAGGGTAAAGTGTTATATAACCCACCTTAGGGGAGATCAATTCCAAGGATCACTAGCTCCAAGCACACGATCACCAAGAGTGATGAAGCTCTACTAAAAGCTCTACATTCAGCTACAAGATCACCTCGAGAAGAAGAAGACACCAATAGCTCTAAAAAAAGAGGGTAAGAAACCCCAGGCCGAACCAAAACAAGAAGGGAGAAAGAGAGAACAAACTTCCTCTCACTTGGGTACCACCTTGTCAAAACATGGCCTATGACCCTTGAGATGAGGATTTTCTCTCCAAAAAAACCACCATGGACAGTCCAAATTCTATGTACAAGAAAAGGGAAGAAGATGGGGTAGAAGATCAAAGGAAAATGTCATCAAGGAAAGGCAAACACTTACAAATGTTGAAGATGACCAAAAGTCACCACATGCAAGGGATCTTGGTCACCTAAGTTCCAAGTATCAGCTCTCCTTACTCCACCAAGATCCATGGATGAGAAAAAGAGAGGGAGGAAGAAAGAAGGATGAAAGGTTCACTTGCATCGAGAGGAGAGGGTTTATATACCAAAGGAGGAGAGAAGGAGGGTGGAGATGAGGTGTCAACACCTAAAGGCACCAAAGGGACACTTGTCCACCCAAGAAACACACATGCAACCATTTAAACCATGCATGCATGAGATGGTGATACAAACAATGTTGGGTCTCTACCACTTAGGTCCCCAACACTTGGTTTTGGTCAAAACACCTCAAGTAGGTCAAAACAAAAGCACCAAAGCACCACCTAGTCGAGATAAAAGGTCACCAACATACTAGGTTGAGACACTTCACAAGGAGACAACTTTATCAACCCAAGACTCACCAAGAACATCATGGTCGAGACAAAACCACCTAGAGTAGGTGTCTTGGTTGACACACTCACTAGGCACATCCTCAAGGTCGAGACAAGGGTCAAGGCACTCAACAAAGCATATTAAGTTCGATACCAAGCAAACCCTAGAAACTATAATCACCTTTAGGGGTGTCACCACTCATCGGCTCAACTAAAACACCCCAAAGCATAACACTCTCTTTCTCATGAGGCCAAGAAAGAAAAGGTATGCACTATAGGTGTGGCAAATTGCAAGATAACCCTCTCCACTAAGTAAATTACAATTTGACCCAAAATAAGCAAAAAAAGCACAAACATCATCCAAACAAGCTCAAACTAGAATCTTAAGCTTTCCATAAGCTCTAAAAGCACCTCAAAAGATTAGAGCAAGGTTCTAAGCACTTAATCAAGCTAAACAAATAGCGTTAGCCCAAAATAAAAGTCAGAGGTCTTATAAGCCATAAACCCCTAACAAGGATTTCGCCCCCAAAGTCCTAGGTGAAAAGAGAGGGGTATTTCCTATGCATATCTTCCTCAAGATCCCACATGGCTTCCTAAATGCCATGGTGATGACACAAATCCTTCACCAACACTATGTTCTTCTTCTTCAACTTCTTCACTCTTCTATCAAAGATCAACATAGGTCCTTCAACATAAGACATTATCCTCCAACTCAACCTCCACAGGCTGAAACATTGACTCAATATCGGGGTGACACTTCCTCAACATAGACACATGGAACATTGGATGTAACCTATGCAACTCAGGTGGAAACTCCAGCTCTGTCAACGAAAGATGTGCATCCATTGGATCTGTTGTACCAGCATACTCCGCAAACCCAACTCGCCTCAACCTTTCAAAGGTCTTCCTAGAACTCAAAGATTCCACATTGGGGATTGTTGCTCTCGCTTGAGGAATGGGCATTCTATCCACCATATGTGTAATCGTGGCCATAAACTATCCAAATATGGATTCAAAAGTAGGATTTGCCACCACTGTAGGGTCTAACTAAGGCATCTCAGGTGCCCAATTTTCACTCGCCTGGTCCCCTGCACCACCTCCAGGTGTAGCAACAATGCTCTCTAAAACGTATTCTTCATGTTCTCTAGACATCTTTTCTACTCTTCTTCTTCTTCTACATAAACAGAAGTCACTATAAGACATACTGGAGGATACTAGAATAGACACAAACCCTAGTCCTAGGTCCCTGTAGACTCAGTGAACCTAAAGCTTTGATACCAACCAAACTATGACGCTCCGACGTGCACAAATGAAATTACTCAAAACCAAAGTGTGGAATTATAACTAAGCAAGAGGATTACCAGAAAACACAGGAAATTAAAACCAATTTCTCGAAAGCATCATATGCCAAAAACTTATCACATATATGTCCATAAGCTTCCACACGCATCATATATTATATCACAAGGTGCTTACATCATTGTACACTGTCATTCTTGCCATCAACCTATTACATGAGGTACATGTTTCACATATATACATATACACATGCCATATACACTCTCACAAGCCAAAAAACTCATATCAATAACATATCTACAAAACACATCGAGAAAACCCCCAAAGACCTAAGTGTACATCGGCGTCATCTAGGACTCTATCATCAAAAGACTAGTAGCACACCCAACCTTATCAGCTACTGCTCTTGTTGTTGCTCCTCCTCATATGCACGATCTCTATCTCTTTGTGCAAGGCCACCTAAAAGATGTAGAAACCCATGAGATGAGACCAAAAGTCCCAGTGAGAGATATAACTCTCCACCAACGCTATTATAGCACATATAAGATAAGGAAGAGCAAAAAGTAAAGCTACTAACAAGATGAGCAGATTCAACTAAATGATGTACTTAAAGTAGATAATACAATTGAAACAGTATAAACAATTGCCACTGGATTATGGAACATCTTATAATTTTATAAGAAATATGAAGAACATGTATATCTTCTATCAACTCAACAATATAAAAGCAAGGCAAAGGCTCATCCAATGTTGATCACATTTGTCCCTATGCATGTATACTATACGGTTGTATTATACCTTCCTGAGGAGATGAGGTATACCACTCATGTTCCAACTGACTACTACTAAGTCAAAATCAGTGCCATACAAGGTCAATGGAAGAGTCGGAATCCACGACCTCTCCAACACCTCTTAGTCAGCACAAGAGAAAACACCACATAGACATATCAAGTCTAACTACAAAATAGCCTCGCCTGCCTTGGTATACAGGCACAACGCTGGTGAAACTGAGTTATGACCACAACCACACTCCTGCCGAGTTATGACCACAACCATCCTATAAAAATACCATACATGTACTCTATATCAGATCATTGAAATACAACCTCGACCATTCTCCTGCTAGGGTATGACTGCAACCAATCTTGTGAATGCATATACTCAAAAGTATACGACTCTGAGCAACCACTAAGGGAAAACCAGTTTCACTAAACAGCAAGTACTGACGCTAAAGATGGATCTATAACACATGGAAAACTACATGATTAAGGTTCCACTGGATTAGTTATGCCAATTAAGTGTCTTTTAGCATCAATCAAGTTACAACATACAAATGTAAAACAAACCCTACAAGATTAAGGTCATATAGCAATTCCAGAAGAGATAAAACGTATAAGGTGTGAACTAGTCACATCATCACCACATGATACTTGTAACATTGCCATTCATGGCTAACATCATCATCACATTTTCCATGGGATATCAATTCCTCAATCACATCAGTGGAGGTTAACACTTCAAACTAGGTAATAGCCTCTGCCAAGTCATAGGACCCATTCACATCATTCATGTATCTCATGTGTCTCAATATGCCTCATAAAGTCTCATAACTATCATCTTGTGTTCCATCATATTCATCATAACATACACTAGCTATGATATTCAAGTGCATACCACTTCCAAGGTTAGGGGCTTATAAACAAGAGAGAGAAAACATTGTAACATGATAACCATTCCATGAGAGAGAAGTAAACATATCACATGACTCAAAATTAGGGCTAGGGTTCAATACATAGCCGATTAGGGTTTTATAGTTATATTCAAGCATCAAACATTTAGGTATATCCTCTCCCATTTTCTTGGAGAATATTAGGGTTAAGGAACATGATTAGAGCTTAACCAACCAATCACCCAAACAACACTATACATGATTCATTACTTGCTTACTCATATACATGTATTGATTATATGGTTAAGTATGTGTCTGGACCATCATTCACATATGTGTCTCGACCACCCATGAAGCAAGGTGTCTATACCATGACAACACCATGTGTCTCGACCACAACCAACTAGGTGTCTCGACCACCACACAAAACCATGTCTCGACCACCACATAAAACTATGTCTCGACCTTCTCATGGATTAGGGTTTCAACCTCAAAGCAAAGCATGTCTCGACCTCAAAGTAAGGACATGTCCCGACCTCAAACAAAGACATGTCTTGACCTCAAATAAGGACATGTCTCAACCTCAAACAAATATTTGTCTCAACTGAAACTATGACACTTGTCTCAATCCAAAATCAGGAGCAACATCTCGACCAAAACACCAAGTAACAAAATGTCTCGACTCAAGAAGAAAACATGGTGTAGTGAGCACTAAGATCAAGATACCACCAAGGCAAGGACCACCATCCAAATAGGGATTAACCAAGATCAAAATAGGAGTATTCCATGGCAAAAGAAGAAGATTACACCAAGGAAAATCCATCATCTCCAAGGAGGAAAACTTCATACAAAAACAGTCACAAAAAATCCTAAAACATGTGTCATGAAACTACCATGAAAGAACCTCATGCAAGAGAGATAAACCCACATTTAACACTTCCAAAATAGAACCTAAACTTCAAGATACATCAAGGTACACGAGCATCATGCATGTGACCAAAACCAAGGTCAAAAGATAGGAAGGAAACCACCATGACACATCCATCTCCAAAATCGGGTACATCACATTAGGGTTTCAAATTCTAAGAAAAACAAGCATGGTAATCATCATCATACAAGTTCTATAGCATGGCATAATACACTACATGTTAAGGGTATGTTTTAGAGAGAGAAACAACAACATGCATGTAAATAAATGTGCAATAATAGAGAGGATAGAGTGTTATATAACCCGCCTTAGGGGAGATCAACTTCAAGGATCACTAGCTCCGAGCACACAATCACCAAGAGTGATGAAGCTCTACCAAAAGATCCACTTTTGGGCACAAGATCACCTCAATAAGAAGAAGACACCAAGGTCAAATATAGCTCAAGAAAAGAGGGTAAGAAACCCTTGGTCAAACCAAAAGAAAAAGGGAGAAAGAGACAAGAAACTTCATCTCACTTGGGTACCACCTTTTCAGAACATGGCCTATGACCTTTATGATGAGGATTTTTTTCTCCAAAACGACCACCATGGATATTTCACGGTCTATGCCTGAGAAAAGGGAAGAATATGGGGTAGAAGATCAAAGGAAAACGTCATCAAGGAAAGGCAAACACTTACCAAGGTTGACAATGACCAAAAGTCAACACATGTAAGGGAACTTGGTCAACAAAGCTCCAAGGATCAACTCTCCTTGATCCACCAAGATCCAAGGACGAGCAAAAGAGAGGGAGGAAGAAGGAAGGCTGAAAGGTTCACCTGCATGGTGAGGAGAGGGTTTATATACTAAAGGAGGAGAGAAGGAGGGTGGAGATGAGGTGTCAACATGTAAAGGAACCAAAGGGACACTTGTCCACCCAAGAAATACACATGCAACCACTTAAACCACACATGCACGATATGGTGATACAACCAATGTTGGTTCTCAACCACTTAGGTCCCTGAAACTTGGTTTCGGTTGCAACACACTCAAGGAGGTCGAAATAAAAGCACCACCTGGTCGAGACAAAAGGTTACCAACATACTAGGTCAAAACACTTCACAAGGAGACACATGTCTCGACCCAAGACTCACCAAGAACATCATGGTCGAGAAAAAATGACCTAGAGAAGGTGTCTCAGTGGAGACACTCACAAGGCACATCCTCAAGGTCGAGACAAGAGTTAAGGAACTCAACAAAGCATATAAAGGTCGATACCCCTAACAAGGATTTCACCCCCGAAATCCTAGGTGAAAAAATAAGGGTATTTCCTACACATCTCTTCCTCAAGATCCCACATGTCTTCCTCAACGCCAGGGTGATGACACAAAAACCTTCACCAGTACTATGTTCTTCTTCTTCAACTTTTCTCTCTTCTATCAAGGATTAACATAGGTCCTTCAACATAAGACATATCCTCCTCCAACTCAACCTCCATATGTGTGAAACACTGACTTAGTATCAGGGTGGCACTTCCTCAACAAAGACACATGGAAAACTGGATGCAACCTATGCAACTCAGGTGGCAACTCCAACTCCGTCAACCAAAGATCTACATCTGTTGGATCTATGATACCAACATACTCCACAACCCCAACTCACCTCAACCTTTTAAAGGCCTTCCTAGAACCCAAATATTCCACACTGGGAGGAAAGGGCATTCTGTCTACCATATGTGTAATTGTGGCCATAAACTATCCAATAATGGACTGAAAACCAGGATTGGACACCACTGCAGGGTCTAATTAGGGCATCTTAGGCATCTAATCTTCTCTCGCCTAGTCCCTTGCACCACCTTTGGGTGTAGTAACACTTCTCTCTGCAGCATGTTCTTTGTGTTCTCTAGACATCTTTTCTACTCTTCTTCTTATGCATAAGCAGAAGTCATTATAAGACCTACTAGAGGACACTAGAATAGACACAAACCCTAGTCCTAGGACCCTATAGACTCAGTGAACCTAAAGCTCTGATACCAACCAAAATGTGACACTCTGACGTGCCACAAACAAGATTACTCAAAACCAAAGCATGGAATTATAACTATGCAAGCAGATTATCTGAAAACATAGGAAATTAAAACTGATTTTTCAAAAGCACCATATGCCAAAAACTTATCACATATATGTCCATAAGTTGCCACAATGCATCATATATTATATCACAAGGTGCTTACATCATCGTACACTGTCATTCATGTCATCAACATGTTACATGAGGTACCTATTTCACATATATACATATACACATGCCATATCTTATATACATGGCTCACAAGCCAAAAACCTCATATCAATAACATATCTAAAAAACACATCAAGAACACCCCCAAAGACCTGAGTGTACATGGATGACATCTAGGACTCTATCACCAAAAGACTAGCAGAAAATCCAACCTTATCAGCTACTGCTCTTATTCCTGCTCCTCCTCAGCTGCACGATCTCTATCTCTTCATGCAAGGCCACCTAAAAGATGTAGAAACCCACGTGGTGAGACCAAAAGTCCCAGTGAGACATATAACTCTTCGTCAACACTATTATAACACATACAAGGTAAGGAAGACAAGAAAGTAAAGCTAATAACAAGATGAGCATATTCAACTAAATGATGTACTTAAAGCAGATAATACTATTGAAGATGGATAAACAATTACTACTAGATAATGGAACATCTTATAATTTTAGAAGGAATATGAAGAACATGTATATCTTCTATCAAGTCAATTGTACAAAAGCAACAAAAGGGCTCATCCAATGTTATTCTCATTTTCCCCTATGCATGTATACTATAAAGTTGTATTACATCTTTGATTATGCCCTGAGGAGATGAGGAATACCACTCATGCTCCAAATGATTACTACTAAGTCAAAATCATTGCCATACAAGGTCAATGGTAGAGATGAAATCCACGACCTCCCCAACACCTCTTGGTTAGCACAAGAGAAAACACCATAGAGATATATCAAATCTAACTGCAAAATAGCCTAGCCTGCATTGGTATATAGGCACAAGACTAGTGAAACTGAGTTACGACCACAGCTGCACTCCTATTGAGGTATGACCGCAACCATCCTTAAAAGATATCATATATGTACTCTACATCACATCATTGAGATATGGCCTCGACCATTCTCCTACCAGGGTATGACCACAGCTAATACTATGAATGCATATACTCAAAAGTATATGACTCCAAGCTTCCACTAAGGGAAAACCCGTTTCCCATCCAACAAGTACTAACGCTGAAGATGGATCTATGGCACAAGGCAAACTACATGATTAACGTTCCACTGGATTAGTTATGCCAATTAAGTGTCTTTTAGCATCAATCAAGTTACAACATATAGATGTAAAACAAAACCTACACGATTAAGGGCATAGAGCAACTCCAGAAGATATAAAATGTATAAGATGTGAACTAGTCACATCATCACCACATGATACTTGTAACACTACCATTCTTGGCTAACATCATCATCACATTTTCCATGGGATATCAATCCCTTAATCAAATCACTAGAGGTTAACACTTCAAACTAGGCAATAGCCTCTGCCAGGTCATAGGACCCATTCACATCATTCATGTATCTCATGTGTCTCAATATGCCTCATAAAGTCTCATAACCATCATCTTGTGTCCCATCATAACATACACTAGCTATGATGTTCAAGTTCATACCACCTATAAGGTTAGGGGCTTATAAACAGGAGAGACAAAACATCATAACATGATAAGTAAACATATCACATGACTCAAAATTAGGGTTAGGGTTCTATACATAGCCGATTAGGGTTTTATAGTTATAGTGAAGCACCAAAACTTTAGGTATATCCTCTCCCATTTTCTTGGAGCATATTAGGGTTAAGGAACATGATTAGAGCTTAACCAACCAATCACTTAAACAACACTATACATGGTTCATTACTTGCTTACTCATATACATGTATGGATTATATGGTTAAGTATGTGTCTCGATCATCATTCACATATGTGTCTCAACCATCCATGAAACAAGGTGTCTCGGCCACAACAATACCATGTGTCTCGACCACAATGAACTAGGTGTCTCAAGCACCACACAAAACCATGTCTCGATTGCCACATAAAAATATGTCTTGACCTTCTCATGGATTAGGGTTTTAACCTCAAAGCAAATCATGTCTTGACCTCAAAGTAAGGACATGTCTCAACCTCAAACAAGGATCTGTCTCGACCGAAACTATGACACTTGTCTCGGTCCAAAAATAGGAGCAACATATTAACCAAAACACCAAGGAAGGCTGAAAGGTTCACTTGCATGGATAGGAGAGGATCTATATACCAAAGGAGGAGAGAAGGAGGATGGAGATGAGGTGTCAACACCTAAAGGAACCAAAGGGACACTTGTCTACCCAAGAAATACACATGCAACCACTTAAACCATGCATGCATGAGATGCTGATACAACCAATGTTGGGTCTCAACCACTTAGGTCCCCAACACTTGGTCTCAATCGCAATACCTCAAGGAGGTCGAAACAAAAGCACCAAAGCACCACCTGGTCGAGACAAAAGGTCACCAACATACTAGGTTGAGATACTTCACAAGGAGACAACTGTCTCAACCCAAGTCTCACCAAGAACATAATGGTCAAGACAAAACCACCTAGAGTAGGTGTCTTGGTCAAGAAACTCACAAGGAACATCCTCAAGGTCGAGACAAGGGTCAAGGCAGTCAACAAAGCATATCAAGGTCAATACCAAGCAAACCCTAGAAACTCTAATCGCCTCTAGGGGTGTCATCGCTCATATAAGGCTCAACTAAAGCATCCCAAAGCATCACACTCTCTCTCATGAGACTAGGAAAGAGAAGTTACACACTATAGGTGTGGCAAATTTCAAGATAACCCCCTCAATTGGGTAAATTGAAATTTGACCCAAAACAAGCACAAACATCATCCAAACAAGCTCAAACTAGAAACTTAATCTTTCCATAAGCTCCAAAAGCACCTCAAAGTATTAGATAAAGATTATAAGAACTTAATAAAGCTCAACAAATAGGGTTATCTCAAAACACAGGTTAGGGGTCTTACACATTACTTGTGGTGCAAGGAATTAATATGTAATATGCAATTGGGAAACTGCCAAGTGGCCGTTTGGTAGTACGAGATGACCATCTCATGTGACCAGATGACCGTCTCAGTCACCAGGCAACCATCTCGTGGTTCATAGGTTGTGAAAAATCAAGATATTCTGATCCTTTCCACTCCCGCACCAATCCCATACATATTGGAAACTCTGGCCCTAACCCCACCTATAAATATGGGGGTATTGGGGGCTTCCTAGAAAACAACAACATCAATTGAGAATCAGTTGCTCTGACAATTTTTTTCCTCTATGGTTGTGGTAATCGAGAGATCCCAAGCAAGTCCTACCCGACAAGGGAGGGATGGCGATGGGAGAGAACAATTGAGGATCATTGTTGTGGGAGAGCAAGTTGCTGACTAGTATGCCAACGGGAGAGACAAATCCTTCCTGTCTATTCTAGTTAAACGAAATGAGTTCTAGCTAGTCTATGTTGACTACTCTAGAGGCAGGAGTCCTTTGGCTTCTTCTAGGAGAGCAAAGTCAGCCTGCAGTCTATGGCTAGGTCACATTAGTTGTTGCAGAAGCTATTCTGTTCTTTGTTCATGGTGAAGACCAGGAGATGCACAATCCCCGTCTAAAAGCAACTAGTTGATAGTTGCATAGAAGTGAGTTTTATCGATGTAATTGCTTCAGGATCAGGTATAACTCGCTAAACCATCCTTCCTATTTCATAGTAGTTGACACGATCTTGTTGTTATGAGAATATAGATAGATAAATTTTTTATTTTCGTTGCTATACTCTGTGCCCGTATTTCCCAACATATTTGTCACCGCTTTGGCTTTCACAACTAAAGATGTTGTTCTTCTTTTCAAATAAGATCTTTATTTGAAAATGAAAAAACTAAGAGTGTGACATCTGTTAATTGGGCAAAGAAAGGGTTATTGAATTTGTTGCTTTATTCGGTAAGGCATATCCAATTTTGAGGAAAATTCAAACATTCTTCCTATACAGATTGAGTATTTGGCATATCACACTAACCTACTAAGACTAGGTAGCTATATCTCAACGAAGTTCACCAAGAGACTCTGGAAATAAATTTTGAGTTCTCAAAACTGTATGCACACAACCCTCAGATATACCTCCATCCGCTTCCAATTTACTTTTTCTCACACATGCAACACATAATGAAAAAAAACATTATAGCTGGTTATAGATAATTTTCCCACTTGATACTGATCAAGACTTTGTGCAGCGAAGGGCACTCTTCCTATATAATCCCATATGTGAAACACCATCAGTGTTGGACGGGGTAGGTTGATGCATAGTAGCAACAAATGAAAAGACATATATAGGTTACATGTGTGAAGAACAATCTAGGGCACTCAACATTTCACATAGTACTATGTAGAATAATGACAATGTTGCATCAACGTAGGGTGATGAAAATTATGTGGGATACTAGAGTGGCAACATAAACACATAAGGTATTTAACATTTTGCTAGATGTCCTTATCGACCTGTAATTTCCTTTAATGAAAATCTGCCCATTAATTAAACCCGTTAAGGGATGATAATTTGTTTTGGCCAAGCACAGAAAGAAATATTATTTTCCAAGTAAAAAAAAGTGACAAAGAACATGGAGTTATAAAAAAATCCATTCTCAACTAAAAGCATTTCAAGATAAAAATAATGATGTGCATATCCATCCATGGCTTGTTGTAATTATTAATCAGTTAGGAGTATGCATGTGAGGAGTTTGTTTTTGGATCCACAGTAATACCTTCACCCCAGCAAATGTCCATCAATTGCCCCGCCATTTCAGACACTCTGTCCATTGACCAGAATAACTACATGGGTGGGTTAGTCCAGGAGCTCCTATACGAAGCCCTCATGAGTTGAAGATTAATTGAAGGCTTATGTTTGGGTCTTGTTGACATTTTTGAACAAATATATGTAAAGAACTACTTGTTTCCCTACTCTATAGCTTACACACTTTGCATTGTAAATTTCAAATAGTCATTATTAATAGAGAAGTGAATCTTGCCTCTTTTGAGAAGAGAAAACATTTGTTATATTACGTGCTGTCATAGCTCGTTGCTTTAATCGTACATACGAAGGCCACAGAAACTGGCAGCATTTATTAGTTATTAGTGAAAAAAAAGAATGTGGATGTAATTAAGAACATCTCGTACCTAAAATATATATGTATCCATCTTCACAACCTACATCTTTGTGGGTGCTTGTACAAACAATCCCATAGTTCTTTAGCAGTTGTAAGGATTTGGCGAGTGACAGTCAAGACCATGCTTAACTATGTTTCCCCACAAGACAAGAATCAAATACCTATGTTGGCAACGCCTAGTAACGACACCAGTTATTTGCCTGAGATAATAGAAATGAAATCTGATTATTCATAAATAAATGCAGATGATGCCTTAGGAGGTCAGTTGGTAGTGAAAAATTAATACACATCATAAAAGATATGTGAGGAAGAGGTAGAGAAGTAGAAGGTTTGACCTTGGACTGCTTCTTTTAGTACACACGATTAGGCGCGCCAACCATTGTAGGGTTCGTTAGTCTTCTAGATCATATGTTTTGTCTATCGTATAAAAAGATTCATACAATACATCACAATCTTTATTACCTAAAACTCTTTTGATTTCCTTGATGCAACAAATCTTTCCCACACCTCAGGATCTATAAAAATATATTGATCCATTGCTTTCTTCTTTTGTTTAGGATTATCTATATAATTCCTTTTGAGATAGGTCTTAAAAGCCCTCCATCATACACCACAACGTTGTAGCACTTTTTACTTGTGATCTTTTTCATTTAGATGAAAAACACCTTATACATACAAAAGAAGCAATAATGTTATCTTAAAAAGGATATGTCTTTCCAAGCAAACTTAATTAGAATCAATAAACAAAAAATATATTAAAATAATATCACTTCAACTCACAGATATATCTTTCCATAGGAGGTCTTTTAAGGCATCAGAAACATCATGCCAATTTTCTATATATATTGCCACCTTACTGCGCACAGTCGCCCCTACGTAATGCTTGAAATTACTAGCATGTTCCCCAATAGGTGCTCCTATGACATCAAACTAGATTGGCAATTTATCCCCTTTGGCCCTGAGCTCCTACATCCTACGCATCAGTGTGGAACCTCTACATTTCTTAGCATCACCACCACCATCCTCATGGTGCTCATGCTCAGAATGTTCATCTTCACTTTCCATTTTAGAACAACCTGCAAGTATACATGATAAAAGAAACATAAGTGATAATAAAAGCACAAGTGGTTGAATGATATATGATGTATATTTAAAAGATTATGTGCTTGAATGATAATAAAATAAATAATTCAAAGAATACATGCCTCTAGTATTGGTTGAGTTGTTAGTCAAGTAAAATTCCTTCAACATTGTTTTGACATTTATAGTATTCATCAGTGTTAACTTCAACATTTACACTTGGCAAACCAACTGAGAATGGGCTGGAATCATCATACTTTTTGTAGTATTCTTCTTCATTTATAGGATCTACAATAAAGTGTCTTTTTCCATGAAGCACGATAGACCAATTTTTATTTTTTGGTTCATCAATATAGAATACTTGTTTTGCTTGGTATGCCATGATGAATGGTTCATATTTCTCACCAATCTTTTCAAATCACCAATGTGAAACCCAACTCATCTACTAAAACTCCTTTGTTTTTATCAACCCAATTACACCTAAAGATAGGAACTCTGAAATTTGCATAGTCCAATTCCCATATGTCCTCAATGACGCCGTAATACGACATCTCAGCTTCGTGTGGTCTTTTATCTTTCCCACTAGCAAAATACAACGAACAAGCTTGAACAGTGACCCCACTATTTTGGACTACACTACTTTCATCTTGACGCTTTGTGTAGTATAAAAATATGTTTATGTCATATCCTTCATATGACATGACATCCATTTTTGGCTTAAAGACGAGCCATTTTATGTTCTCAGCAACATTATTTGGTGATTCAGATAGTTGATTAAAGACTTTCTCTTCAAACCACCTAATAAATGTTTGATTATGCTCTCTTGCAAGACACATTGAACTGGATCGCGGATGATTTCTCTTAATAAGATCATTGTGTTCTGTGATGTAGCTACTAACTTCATCGATGTTGTAAAATATACAAATGTGCTTGTTCCCACAACTCACGACTAATTCCTTTCACTCGTGCTGCCAGAGTTCCTTTGCCACAATAAGATTCAGTGTGATGGGAATTTTTTAGATCGCTAGAAGTTTCATTGCAATTCAAAAAATCATTGCAAAAGTCCATCACCTCCCTGACCACATAACCCTCAATAATACTCCCTTCAGGACGATAATGATTCCGAACATCACCTTTAAAAATACTCATACAGTGTTCAAATGGATACATCCAGTGTAAGAAAATTGGACCCAACATCTTCACCTCCCTTGTTATATGTAATACAAGATGAACCATGATATCAAAAAATGAAGGAGGAAAGTACATTTCAAGCTGACTCATGGTAACAATTACATCTTTTTGTAATTTATCGAGAGTATCAGGATGTATCACTTTGTTGCATATTTCATTGAAGAAGAAACAAAGTCTTGTGATTGCAAACCTTACATGCTTCGGCAATATAGATCGAATAGCCACATGTAAAATTTGTTGCATTAAGGTGTGACAATCATGAGATTTGAGACCTATCAACTTTAGATCCTTTTTTGATACCAATCTACAAATATTAGAAGAGTATCTTTGTGGAACTTTAATATTATACAAGCACTCACAGAAAGTCTTTTTCTCCTACTTTGACAAAGTTTAACAAGCTGGTGATAAATATGTGCGGCGACCCCTGATCTCCAATGATAATTCTTTTCTTATACCCATTAATTCTAAATCTTTTCTAGATTTGATGTTGTCTTTAGTCTTTCCCGGTATACTCAATAGCGTACCAATGATGCTATCACAAACATTTTTTTCAACATGCATGACATCAATGCAGTGTCTAATTGACAAGAATCTCCAATAAGGAAGATCCCATAATATTGACCTCTTCTTGTATAGAGATTTGTCACATGCGAGAGTATGACTACTTGAACTCTTTCCAAACTCATTAACAATATCTTTCACCCTGTCATATACAACATTTCCTGGTATAGGTTTAGAAGCAATTTGTTCCTCAGTTGATCCATTAAAGGTTTTGTGTTACCTTCGATAAGGATGCACTTGTGGGAGAAATCTTCGATGACCAAGATATACAATTTTACCACCATGTTTCAGTCGGATTGAATCAATATATTCCTCACAAATAGGACATGCTTTGTATCCTTTTATGCTATATCCAGACAAATTTCCATAAGTTAGAAAGTCATTAATCGTGCAAAATAACATAGCACACAAACTAAAGATCTCTTCACATGAAGCATCATATGTCATAATACCTTCTTTCCATAGTTTCATTAGGTCATTAATTAGAGGTTGAAGGTAAACATCAATGTCATTTCCAGGTTGCTTGGGCCCTGATATCAATATTGACAACATGACATACTTATTTTTCATACACAACCAAGGAGGAAGATTGTATATAACAATCATAATAGGCCAAGTGCTATGATGGCTGCTTCATGTACTATAAGGATTCGTTCCATATGTACAAAGTCCAAGTCTTAAGTTTCTTGGTTCTTTACCAAATTGAGGGTATAATAAATCAATTTTCTTCCATTTTGGTGAATCAGATGTGTGTCGTAGGATGCCATCATCATTGGCCTTTTACTCCCCATGCCAAGAAAAATTTCGTGCATCTTCAGTATTAGCAAATAAGCTTTGAAATCGTGGTATTATTGGTAGATACCATATCACCTTGGCAGGAGAGCCATTTTTAGCCTTAACTGAATTTTTGGTCTTGTACCTTGACGCACCACATTTTGGACAATTTATCAAATTACTATAGTCCTTCTAAAATAATACACAATCATTTGGACATGAATGAATCTTCTTAGCCTCCATTCCTATTGGGCATATTATTTTCTTTGCTTGATATGTTGAAATTGGAAGCTCATTGCCTTCAGGAAGAATTTCCTTTAACAAAGATAACAGTGAAGTGAAACTCTTATCGCTCCACCAGTTTTATATTTTAAGAGTATATAATCGCATCACAACACTCAACCTCGTGAACTTAGTACAACCCTTATATAATGGTTTTTCAGCATCATGGACAATGTTTGCAAATAAAGAAGGTGGATCAATGACATTGTCCCGACAACTACGTAGCATCTCATCAACCATGTCATCCTGAATCAGTTCATCCTGAATCGGTTCATCATTGATATTATAATCATTATATATATATGCCACAACTATTAGTATTGACATTTTCTTATCCATAATTAAATTTCTCTCCATGCCAATATCATTCATTATAACCTTGTATGATCCCATTGCATATGACATGATTATTAATTTCCTCAACAGTATCAACTTTCAAATTGTTACCACAATTTCTACACAGATAATAGAACCTATATGTAGGTAGTTTCCTATGTTTCTCAGCAAATCTGATAAATTCATCAAGACCTTTGGCAAACTCTGGACTGCAATGGTTCTTGATAGATATCCAACTTTGATCCATTTTCTAGATCACATTAAAATTAATTATAAAAGTGTACAACCTATCAAAATGGTTATTGTTGATACTATAAGTTGTAAGTTTTTATTGATAGGAAGTTAATTACTTTTATACTAAAGTGTACCACCTATCCCATTTTTGAATATTTAATCTCACTAGTAACTGTATAATGTATGTTTAGTTTTCAAGAAAATTTCAGCAACATTTTCCCTAAGTTCTCCATGTACATCGATGTAAATGGCAAATAACCACCCACATATGTACCCAGAGAACAAATAAGGAAATACTACTAAAATTTTCTTCAAAACTAAACATACAAATACACTTACATCCTAAGTGAGATTAAAATTTTAAAAATAGTCCCAGACTGAGGACTATCCAAAATTTACTCCTAATGAGTAAATTTTGAACGGGTTTCTAGGTTAATATATAAATGTATTATTGTCATATATATTAAGTTAAACATAATACATCGATGATCTCATCTATAAATCCTAAAGTGTCAATCTAAGACTACACAATGTCTACCCTCATATTTCTAGAATCTATACAATGATTACATATGTGATTGATAATAAAATGTAGATATGAAAGAATACATATTTTTATTATTGGTTGATTTACTAGTCAAATAAAATGAAAAAACAATGTAACTGACCTGAGCCGCAGAGATGAAAATGAGAGAAGAATGTGGGCAGTGGAAGGCACGCATGTGTCAAAGAGAAAGAGGATGATCGCCGAGTGTCGGAGCTACTGCGAGCAAGAGGATGATTGTCATGAACGACATGGGTAAATCAAGAATACTTCCATAGATAAACATTCATTATATGTACTGAATTGAAAAATCAATTAAGTGCTCTTGACAAATATAAATAGAAGGGTGTAAGTTAAACATCATACAAGCTCTTTCATAATAGATAACACGTGGATGTGGCCAGGAAGTGAGGCATACACTCAACGAAATGGTCAGTCGCCTTCATGGTTGCACAAGACCACGTACAAGCACACATATTCTGGGTCATACAACCACAAATCAGCTGCCCAGTTCAGGAACTACGCGCCCACCCCCTCCCTGCCTTCCATTGCCACCACCCAGTGGCAAAGCTAGGAATTCTCAATAAGGAGAGCACACAGAAAATAAAAGATTAAGTAATTGTAAGAGCGGAGGTAGATTCTTTTCTTCATTTCTAATAATGGATGGATCCTTTCATTTTTTATTCATTATTTAGATAAATAAGTTAAACCAGATAGTTATATGAGTGAAACAAAATAACTTATCAATTTGCGGTAAGAATATTAATCTCATTCCCTATGTACAAAAGTAAAGAGACAAATATAAACAGTGTAAACTATTTATCCCAAGACTAAGATTGTTTTATAACCTGGCAAGAACAAGGAACAAAATGAGGATGACGCGTAGGTGTCATTCATTGATGACATACTTTATAATATAGAGGCATTGGAGGAGCGTCACTGATTGGGAAAAGGGGTTTGGGGTTGATGATAGTGTGGATGTGATTCTGTGATATCAGATTTCAATTATCAACAATATTGATAGTAACAAAGTTGGTTGGCGATGGATGGATTTTAGCCTGGGAATAATAGCTAGCTCTGCCTAGCTGGGCTTTGATAGTCATCTTGGCATTTGCACAGCCAGGTGCTGGGCGTGGTATGCTATCTCATCTCTCACTCCACACCAGCTTGTTCAGTCACTCACACACCCATCATCATTATTCCCCAATCCAGCTAGCTAGCTAGCTAAGCGACACCTTCTTCCTCCATTTGTCGCGTGCCATGGGAGGCCTCCGGGGTGAATTCTGCCCATCCCTACCCCTCCTCCTCCTCGTTATCACTGCCAACATTCCTATCCTCGTCACCTTCGGGCCTAAACATTGACATCGGCAACAGACAACCTTACCTCTGTGGTGGTGCCTAAATTAGGTCAAAAACAAAAAGACGGTGGCAACCTTACCTATGCGTTTGGGTGGAAATGGCGATGGAGAAGCTTTCCTCATGGGTGCGACAACATGGGGGTTGTCAGACCGACAGCGGTAAGGATCTTCACCTGAAAGCAACAACGGCAAGGTTCCTCACCCGAGAGCGGCAGCGGCAGCTTGCTAGCAAGCTTCTCACGTGATCAAGAAATGAATATCAGAGACGGGTGTTGGTAACTTAGTAACCGGACCTCTAAGGTCGGTTCTTAGTATAAAACTGACTCAACAGACTTAAGTGGTTCCTGAAATTAGAGAGACCGCCTATAAGGTTGGGTAAGTGAAAAAATCAACCCTATAGAGACCACCTACAAGGTCGGTTATTTAGAGAAAACTGACCCAAGAGGTCTTAAGCGGTTCCCGAATTTTTTGTAGACATATAAGGTCAATTATTTGAAAAAACCAACCCTATAGCTCGAGGCACAAAAGAAAAATTGAGCAAATTTTTTCCATGGGAAACCGATGGGTTAGTTTTTATGATAAAAGTGATGCAATAGCGTATTAGGTCAGTTGTTTTGGTAAAAATGATGCTACGGGCAGCGACGTTATTGGCCAAAAATGTAGTAGTGATCATTGCAAACGCTATGGTAGATATAAATAATGAGCATGGGTTGGAAGGTGGCGGGGATGGGGTGTGGTGGTTGCATTGAGACTATGAGATGAGGCCAGGAGATCATAGGTGTGAGAGCAGTGAGTTCGTCAGGATGTGAATAGAACACCAGAAAATGAGCAATTGGCATTGAGAGAAACAAGTCGTCAAAATTTGTAGTTTGTTGATACGGTGCATATTTTGAAAGAAAAGAGAGAGAAGAGGATAGGAGACAGAAATCATGGAGAGAACACCAAGTAGTTATAGATGATAAGAGAGGGATGGGAGAAATAGAATATATTTTATTTAGAGAGAGATTTGTGTGTGTGCGTAGTGGGTGTCAGTTTCTCCAGGAGTAAGGAAGATCAGTTAACATGAAGAAAAAGGAGAGAAACGAAATGAAAGAAAAAAAGTAAGATAAATTGTGGGAGGAGAGAGAATAAAAGAGAATGCAATATTTTGAAAATGTTGAATTGTGATTGGTTGATGCTTTTTAAAACACAGTAAAATGGTATTGTGGTAATTCTCTAAATTTATTCACTTCTTTTATAGTAGTATATAGATGTATGTATATATGTATGTATGTCCTCCCCGCTTAGTATTACATCTTGACTTCTCAAAACCTATAATGTCATACAATCTAGAAGGAGAGAGATGGAGCTGTAAATCTAGCACACAATAGGAGTCTATGCCCTCCTTCTAAGTAGAGTTTTTGTCCATCCACATGAATGCGTAGACATATGTTACACCCCGATCTCACAATTACCACTAATTATGAGATTAGGGCATAAATTGAGGATTTAACGTAATACAAAGATCACCCTTAACTTTTTCTTCTTTTTCAAACTCTTTGTTTACTCGCATTGAACTACACAAACTAACTTTACAAGGGAATCTAAACATTGATTTCTCTAATTTGATTTCAACAGTAAAAATGCATGTATGAACATTCATTATGTTTCTCATACTTTTAAGCACATAAGACTTACTGATTCACATCTATTGCTAAAAGAGGAATAATGTTATACATCATCATTTATAAATCTTTCTTATTTCTTTACAAGGACCTAGAGTGACAAGGGTCGACTGAACTTAACTATACCCAGACTTAACTCTTGTGGCATATCTACTCTAATGCAATGACCTTCTTCAAGTCCATGTGATATCCCTAAAAATTGTGAGTAGAGGGGTGAGCCTACTCGCTCAGTGAATGAGTACTTCAAAGAAACAGTCTAAAGCACTGATATAATTACATATATACTTTTGAGAAACTGATATCAATTATAACAACAGTAAGCTTTAAAGAGATTGATCATTGACAATCATAAATATGGCAGGATACTCTAGATATCAACAAGAGCAAATCAATATATGAGCATGCTTGATTAATTTCAAAGAGAACTAATAATTCAGAAACATACAAAGAATAATTGATGGGAAACTATACTTGAATCTTTCTTAGCCTTTCTTACTTATAAGAAACTCTTTAAACATATATGAACATATTTTAGCTTATGCCCTGATCATATGCAGTGTACTCTACATATGAAGACTCGTAGCGAACTACGTTCTCACCATACAAGACTTAGCCGACACACCTGAGAACTGGTCTGCAATAGGAAAATGGCTCTCTGGCCTCGACACACCTATTATGCTGTAAAAACTGGACTCCTCCTCTAACCTGAGCACACATGCGGAGAGTCAAGCCACCTATTGGCTTTTCTATACTCTAGTGCCACCAGGACCTCTGGTTGATGTTGGACACTACATGCTATATATTAATGAGACTTTCACTAGGGCTTCGTCCCCCGTACCACCTGTTAGTATGTTCCGACCCCCGTATACTGGACACTACCATGATTAGATCGTTTCATCCCTACGATGCAGACCTCTCATAGGGAATCTACAGTGTTCATGGCTCTTAAGTCTATTATTTTATTATTCTTGGAAAGCTCTTACTATATTGTATCTTTTCCCTTACTTATACTTGACTCTGGTATCTCTATGGTGCCGTGTCTATTTATTTGAAGTTTATAACACAACATGCATATCATTCTAAACTTGGTAGAGCAATATACTCAAAACACTGTAATGTACTGAGAAATCAACATTTTATACCTGCAGGCAGACTAAAATTCTTAAGAGTAAACTTAAATATAGGGAATTTGTCTATGACTGAAATTTGTTGTATAATTAAATAGAGAAATTTGTTTATCTGGATTCCCTTGGTTATGAATGATTGTTTATCTGAATTCATAGTACATATATGTCAGATACTATCTTGGATTTCATTTAAGGTGAACAGTGTTTGTTTGATATCGCAGTAAAGAGGGTGAAACCCTAGATGCGAGGAAAGTTGGATATTTGCGAATAGATATCGTGAATTCCATTTGAACGGATTTTCGTGACATGATAGACTTTATTTATTCAATTTTATTATTGATGCATTTTATCTTAGTGAATGGCATGGAAACCCAAATTCAGCTCAGTTCTAAGGTTTCATACATATATTTATTTTATATGATTTGTTGATAGTAGTCTTTATTCAGTGAATGTTTATGTCGCATGAAATCCTTATGAGATCCATGTGATAAGTGAATGAGATAAATGAAACCCTAAGGATAGGGTGTTCAATGAATCAAGTATTTTGATATCAATGTTCTCAGTATGAGAGGTGGTGATGCACAACTCAAGATTTGGGTTGAGGTGCACGTTTTCTAAGAAAGTACAACTAATTTACAGGTGCAAATGATGATTTATTGCATGTCAAGTAATTAACTCTTATTAGTGTATTAAGAAGTTCAATTGCATGATTCTAGTGTATAAAGTATCAAGTAGACATGTATTAGGGTTTTTAGTCACACACTAAGCAATTAAAGATTATGGATGATTTAACCAATTTTCATGCAATATACTGTTTAAAGGAAGTTCCTAGTCACCCTAAGGTGTGAAAACACCTTAAAAACACAGTTCATCCCTGAAAATCTAGATCTCATATCAAATCCCTAGCAATTCACTCGATTCTTCTTCCTTTCAACTCGGAAACCCTAAAAATGAGGGATTATGAAGAAAGAGTGAGAAAAGGGGAAGTATTGACACCATTTCAGATCAAATCAGAGGAGGGATGGAATCTTGACATGTGAGACAACATTCACCATGAAGCTATATCCAAAGAGGCTAAACTTACATGATTTCATCATGCCTCGGACCGCAAAACCCTAGGTCAGCATCTCCATCCCTTTCTCCTCTCAAACCCTAACTCCCCCTCTATCTCTAGGATTTCATTTCTCTAGATTGAATAACGAATTATGAGAGCTCCTTGTGTGTTAGATTGACCATATAGAGCAATTGAGCTGCTTGGGTCAATTTCACATTGACCCCTCACTATATTTTCTCTTATTTCAACTGAATTTTCTGTCATAAAAATATTACTGTAATTCATCTACTGAAAAGGTCTAAACACATCCAAAAATTATGAAAATTTTACATGTTGTTTACGATTGAGTTTCAGATCTCCAATTAAAATTTTAGATCATTTAGAGTTACCAATAAATAACTAAAAACAAAACACTACACTACTTAAAAGTACTCTATCAACATTTTGGTCGAAGTATAGTTCGACCGAGAACCACATTCAAAGAACACTCAAATATTCTGAAATTGTTCTCCAATATGAGATTGAGTTATCCATATCATATCCAAAATTCAATTAAATATAAAATTTGTAGAAAATATGAAAAATAATTTACCACACTGCTATCTTGATCAAATTCCATATTCATGTACTATCAAAACCCTAATTTTTGCCGATTAGGTTTTACATTTCTCAAACCCTAATTCTTCAAACTAAAATCATAGTTAGAGTTTCTTCTTAGGTTTGAAGCATCACAATTGATCTACTATCATTAATCAAGTCTAAACGATGTTCAATCTAATCAAGCATGTAATCATTCAGGTAAACCCTAGTTTACCAATTAAGCACAAATGTGGTCATTACAACATAAGTGCAACATGCTTGAGTGAGGAGACCTACTTCATAGTGTGTCCATGTAGAGGAGGAATACAAAGGCTGTAGGGATGTGCAATGTCTAATTGCAAGCATGTCACTGGGTCCTATCACTGATGAGGTATATATTGCAACCCATATTTACAAATATGTTGTTACCAACAAGATCTTGAAATAGGGTCATCAAAATAAAAAAAATGTTTTCCTGGTGAAATCTTATTTTGTGGCTTCATCTTGTGTCTTATTGCACTTCAATCACATTTATGCCTGTTAGATTACATGTTATTTTCCTCAATATGCATATTTCTGTCAAATACACTTATGGATGGGTTTTACATGTTTTATAGGTACTTTGACCACTACTTGATGGAAGGAAGAGAGGAAGGTCGAATCTAGACTATCCCCTTGCTTGGAGTAGTCCAAAATGAAGCCAAAACGACCCCGAACCTACCCCAAGTGATCAAAGAATGTATTCAAGTAATAACCTCCATGGATGACAAAGTTCAAGATCCAAATGCACATGAAGGACCCCAAAAATGCCGTATTACCAAGGAATAAGCGTTCTAGGACATTCCCCAACCAACATAACCTTTAAAAAATGACTTAGTTGGCCAAAATGGTCATTCTAACTAGAATGGCTGTGTTGGGAAATTCTAGAACGGTCATGCTGGCCAGAATGGTCGTACTACCAGTCCCAAGAACCCATAATTTCCTTGTTGATTCCATTCTTCCACCACGACCATTCCAATCCACCACGACCATTCTCACTCACTCCCACCACGACCGTTCATCACAGAACGGCCGTGCTACCACCAAACCCTAATATTTTCTGCAATGCTCTACCCAAAATACCCCCACTTGACCTGGTGCTTTCCCACCACCTATATATATTTGGGTGGCAGCTAGAGCACGAGGTTAGCTACCTTGTACCCCTTCTTAGCTCCCCCATTTCATCCCTTAACCTTTTCCATCTCTATTCCATGTTATAGATGCATGATAGGGAAAGATAGAATATAGTGAGAACTGCTAAAACGTAAGGTACAAGAAGAGAGGAAAATACAAGAGTGATACAATGTGATTTGAAAACATATAAGTCCTCAATTTTAGCAAAAGTACTAAACCATGTGGCTTAAGGGAAGTACATGAAGAAGAATGAAAAAGTAAGTGTAGTGCCCCTTGCTTTTAGTGCTTTATAAGACTAGCACAATGTATGTTCTCGTTTATGGTTCTTTGCCCCTTGGAAAAAGAATAAGAAAGAAATGAAAAAAAAGGTTCTTTACAACCATGAATGGTGAAGAAAGTGACGACTACGACTGATCTAGCCTGGCATCAAGGCAGCCGCTATGGCGGGTTGTGGCACCAACGTTTGGGTTGCATCTTACATCATCGACGACATAGGAGAGAGGGGAGGGCAAGGAAGGGGGAGAAGTTAGAATGCATAGATTAGATAACTTGGGTATAATACCATGTAGGAAGAAACAATGATTCTTATTAGGTTAAAACATCAGTACAAAGGTTTTCCTATATATAAGAGTACAAAGACTATGTGAGTACACTTAGATATGTATATTGTTTTCTAGTTAAGTGTAAGAGTTACATAATAAAGAATATATCAATAGTATCCCTTAGCCTAATAAGGACTATACTTCACTAGAGATACCACATCCATTTACCCCAAATCCCAATAGGTCCCCCTACCCGATTATTGGATTCTGAGTTCAACTTTAGTAGTTATAAAAACAAGACTATAAGTCGTAAAATGCATGCAGTTCATAAGTTAAGACCTAACAGTCACATAAGCAATCTCACATTTAGTACCTTAATTTCTACCTTCTTGTTTCCTAGAAATAGTTATAGAACAAATTGTCAGATGGTATAATTTATATAGTAAAAAAATATATAGTAAAAAAATACCCACCAACTCCAAATAAATTGACCACAAATACGTGATTTCTTTGGAAGATGTCGAACAAACATATGTTGAAACTATTATAGTAAAAAGTTTGTATCAAGGGTGGTGATTTGGTTTGAGTTGATCGAGTTTTATTTTGGATCATTTCAGGTTAACACTTTTTAGCTAGATCTTAAATGTTTAAAGAATGGATTTTTGGGTCAAAGATCAAAACCTAACATGACTCTAAAATATTTTTTGATCTATCTGACATGACTCGTAAATTGAAAAATAAAGAGTACATTTTGCAAATATATCTATAAGGTATCTAATATTTGGAATAATGAAACACAATCAGTGTAAACAAACTTAAAATGTGACTAAATCACATATAGAAAATGAATATAGTTTGTACAAGAGTCTTACACACCAATTGATATAAAATATATCATAACAAATCACAATTTAATCTGCGTATGTATATGTGTGTGTATATTATACGCTATATATAATGAAACAAATTAACCTTAAATTAATATAAATCAATGAAAACTATTTATAATTGTCAATACTAAACATAACAAGTGATACATTAGTGCTTTCATATGCCACTGAGTGGATTAAATATTAGTGTTTTAAATTCCAATTGAATATGTAATTGTGATGTTCTGGTCGATCACGTCAAGTAGGGTCTAAAATCCAAATTTGAACTGACACTAAAATAATTTTGAACTTCAAGTTTGGGTCAAATTTGAGCTGAGTTGAGAAACCTTTAACCCTATTCCTTTTAATTTAACAACTTGGATTCTGATCGGACCCACTGGGGTGGGTCTATATCACAACGCTAAACAAAACTCATGAGAAATATATAAACGGTGTAATAAATGATGCTTGATATAGGCGGAAACCTTATTGGGATGGACTCTAAGGTGGAGCCGGACCAAAAGTTGGGATCATGAATCGAGTATGATGAATCAACTTGGACATGCGTATAATGAAAAATCATAAAAGTTAGAGTGAAATTTTTTTATCATTTCTTTTGCAAGATCCGTATATGAGCTTCAATAATGCAATATTTATAATAAAAAACTATGTCCACATCGTAACCATAGATGTTATTGTGCAGTTGTAAAAACAGAATCTTAGCCGTGGTATGGTATTCTTTGTATTGTTACTATTTAATATCCATTAGAAAAATGAGTGGAATCAGTTCTTCAAGGAAATTCCTATACAAATCACCTTTAATTAATATATAAATGCCCTTCCATTCTCGAAGTGCTTTCCCGGCGGAAATTACTTTCGATGATCTGGCGCACTCCCTCTGGCCCCCGGTGGGAGTGGTTGTGCTGTCTGCGACCATGGGCAGGTCTGGAAGCACCGGATCCTCTGACTCGTTCCGCACGCAATGCAGGACGCGCATCGGCGCTGCTCTTTTCCCGTATGAATATGATTCGACAATCGACAACTTGTCTAGGCTGGCAGATCGCTGTTTTAGCTAGACGAGACGAGTGCAGCGGATTTTTGCCGAAGCAAACGGGCTAGAAGTCCGCCTTGCCGAGTCATCGAGAAACGCCTCGATACCAACCTCTGGAAGTGAGGCTCGATCGGGATGGAGAAGACTAAGGTCGTCGTCGTCGGGGGAGGAGTCGCCGGCGCCTTGGTCGCTAAAGAGCTCCAGTTCGTTGCAGATCTTGTACTCGTTGACCCGTACGTTGAATTCCTCATCTTCCTGATTCTCTCAAATGAGCTGCCTAGATGCCTCTTTCTGTTTGATGAAGTTGCCTTCTGATTTTCTCTTCCAATGTTTCGTTAAGTAAAGTCGGAACCAGCTGCTACCTCGGTTCCATTGTCCTATTTTGGTTCTGTCAGAACTTAGAAGCGAACCAATCGGCCCGCAGTTTCAATGGGAACTATCATTGCGGCTGCCTTGCAACCAGTGATTGGGGATTGTGGGGATAAAACATCCAACCAAAGACATGTCGATAACATAATACCAGTTTCTGTTCAATCGTAATCGGGCCTAGTGGCTTCTCTGGTTGTGGTGGCTAAATCTTTCTGAGGACTTTGACATCTGATTTATGAATCAAGTAGGACGAGATAACAGTCCCCGATTTGGAATCAGCGTTAGTTGGGGGAGATAGGTAGGGGGTGCACTTCATTGAACGTGTATTTGGCTTTGCCCTGTAGGATATCCGAAGAGCTTACACACCAGATTTTGGAAAATTCACACCAGGATACCGAGTTTACTACTACCATTATTTTTTTGAGAGGCGAGCTAACTTATCTTCCATTAAAGATTGAGCCATTCTGTTGGGGGTTCTTCTTGCTATTCACACCTTGCTTGGGAATTCTCCCTTTAGTTAGCCAGCTATTCCAGCACTTCATTCCTTTGTGGATGAGCTACACCTTAAACTCAATGAAGAAAATCAGCAAGACCATCAATGGCAGTCACTACACAAGCTACCTTCTGTGGATGAGCTACACCTTAAACTCAATGAAGAAAATCAGCAAGACCATCAATGGCAGTCACTACACAAGCTACCTTCTGTCCGAGTTGACGAGAACCTCAAAATCACTCCTCAACTAAAACCTTGTTAGCCCATAATGGATGGCTAGCTCGATTCCAGATCACAATAGCTTCCATGACAAATACAACCATTATACGTTCATGTTTAATAATTTGAATAACCAGTGATCCCATCTGGCTGTAGGGTTCACATTTGTCTTACTTAATAATGATATCATCTGTTTGCTTTATTCTTATACTACTTTGTTATCAGCATGGTTGTCTTTTGCTGTTACTTGTGATGATATATTACATTATGGATGACAAAGCAGCGTTTTTTCTCCTGTTTGGTTTGTTTGTAATGCACAGGAAGGAGTATTTCGAGATTCCCTGGGCAAACTTGAGATGCATGGTTGAACCTTCATTTGCTGAAAGATCAGTTTTCATGCATGCCGATTATCTAACAAATGGGAGACTTGTTATTTCCACTGCAACAAGTGTTACTGATACTGAGGTGGTGACTGCTGATGGCCAGATCCTTCCTTACGATTACTTGGTTGTTGCAACTGGACACAGTGGTTCCTTCCCCAAATCCAGAAAGGAGAGGCTTCAAGAATACCGGCAAGGTAGGTGATAAGTTAATGGAGTCGTTTATATCTTCACACACAGTTCATATCATAAATTTCAGTTTTCTGAACTTCCGTAATCCCATTTTGTCATGCAATTTATTATTCATATGAATATCACTAGTTTTACTTGTCATAGCCTTGAAATCTTTTGTCTCTTGTTAGTAATTTTGACATCCTGTGGTACTCTAAAAGTTTGTTTCGATATGATTGTATGGGAGTAACGTTTTGAGTAGGTTGGAGGACTTTAATTATGCCATTTCAAGCTATTATTCTCTATGGCACTCTGAAGCTTCATTGAATTTTTTATATGATAGCCATGAACCAGTTTACCTTGTCTTGACATCTTAAGACATGACATAGTAATTATAATATTTTTAAAATTATAAAAATTTTTTGCTCCTACATGTATGGATTATACTGTATTTCTGACACTTGTTAATGTCCCCTTCTCTCCCATTTAATGAATAATATGCTGAGTCGTCTTGGAATGCGATTAGGAATGGGGATCTGTTCTAACCGTGAAAGCTCTCATTCTTGACACACCTTAGATATACATCATCGTATAGACTAAAATAAGCCCAATGATTGCCTATGTATATGGGAATAGTTCTGGTCACAACCTCAATCAAAAGAAAAATCCCAACCACTCTTCTTTTATGAAACTTAAATATCGTATAGACTAAAATAGGCCCAACGATTACCTATGTATATGGGAGCACTCTTGCTATACGGAAACCTTCCGTTGTTGTGCCTGCTTGCTTTTGCTTTTGTGTATAAATCCTATAATGGTAGAAAATTGTGCATATATTATGAATAAGACCATGTTCTTATACAATGGTTTGGGAAGCCTGGTTATTAGAGTCTAGTTAATTTAGTTATTTGAGCCTATTTGTATATGGGCCCAAGTGTGTCTTGGCCCATTAGGGTTTACTCTAAAGTCTGTATGTTTTCTTCTTCTCCTATATAAAGGAGGGGGATTCCTCTTATCAAAAAAATATTGATTCGCCTTTTGCTTACTATATGACATGGTATTATAGCAGACACTCCTATGCCGCCTTACGTGAGAGACATAAACGAAAGGGAGATGTAGCTGGCGGGCGGCCACCCTTTTTCCTCATGGGTCGGCTGCCCGCAGGCTATTCTATTGTTTCCGAGGCTCTTTCTTCTCCATTTTTTTTTCTGCTTCTCCTACCTCTATGTCGCCTACTGATCCTCTACCCGCAGCCCCACCGCAGGCCCATGCGGCCTGCCGCCCTTCCTACCGCCACCACCTCTAACCATCTGTTGTTCTGCGCGCCACCCGTGACTGCGCCTCCCGTTGCCCCGTTGCTACCCACCACCCCACTAGCCGGTGCTCCTAGTCCATCGCACGGCCATTATTGCTGCCATAGGCCGCCGCCGCTAAGTATGCATTCTAAATGGTGCTTTACTTTTCATTAAAACTTTATATTTGAATATATCTCAAGTTTTAGGGTTCAAATATGTAATTCTACAAATTTAACATGCAGTGGTATGATTGATATATATATATATATATTATATATATATATATATAACAATTAAATTATTTTAAAAATCAAAGCTACATATACTCCCTCATACCACATACTCTATAAGGTGACCTCTTCGCACACATAACACCGTTTTTTTGAAACAATGGCTAAAACACTGATCTATGTTTTTAAGTAGGCATTGCGTCTATGAAACAAATTACATTGGAAACATTAATTCTTGCTTGAATAAGAGGTAAAACCCATGTTTTGATGCCAAAGAGAAGCGATTTTCGAAGTAGACACAAGAATAGTTGTTGGCAGAATTGGATCAATCCTTAGGTGGAACAAAACATCTCCACCTTCGTAGTCCCACCAATCATCTACTTTGTGGTCCTACATACAGAGCGGGAAAAAGGTTATACTTTAGTTCATCATCTTTGTAAGTTTGCTAACTGTTAAGTAATTAAGTTTGTATTATGATTACAACAATTACAAAACGTTTCTTATTAGAAGAGTTCAGAAGGTAATACAAAGAGAAATAACCAATGCCACACTAAACTAGTTTTACAAAAAAGGAAAAAAATAACATGAATCATAAATATATGTTAACAATCCCCCTCATGCTGGAGCATAGATGTCGATCATGCCCAAGGTGTCCACCATAGCAACACATTTGAACTTTAGAAGAGACTTTATGAAAATATCAACAAGCTGCTCCTAAGTCTTGGTGTAGGGAGTAGATGCGTTTGGACATAATCTGTCTAAGAAAGATAATCCACCTCTTTATGTTTGGTCCGCTCATGAAATGTAGGATTGCTAGCAATAAAAATAGAGACCTTATTGTCACGTAACATAGATATATGTTCATCATGTGAAATATCATATTCCTTATGAAGGCTCTAAACCCACACAAGTTTACATGTGGTATGGGCTATGGTTCAATATTTATAATCTGCACTCGGGCGCGCTACACAAGTCTACTTCTTCTCCAAGTGACCATATTTCCTCCGACAAAAGTATAATATCCAGAGGTTGGCTTTTGACCAGATCTACTACCTGGATAATCTGAGTCACGAGTATCAAGTGATCTTACAATGTTCCTCTCTTTTATAGAGAAGTCCTTTCGCTCGAGAGCTTTTCAGATTTTTCTGGATATGACCACAACTTCCCTGTGACATTGTTAAGTCCCGTCCATATATCTACTAAAAGAAAGTAGTTGGCTGGAGTGGTGGATGGCTTGCTTACTAGAGGTAGTGGTCCATGTTCAACTCTCAAAGACAAGTGTATTAGTTTTCCAGCCAACCGTCTGTATTTGTTCGTTATCACAATCAAGGTTTTAAATTATGTGAGGCGTAAGGAGACATTTTTGTCTCAGTGAGGCAAGCGTAAACCACAAATATATATGGCGTGTTAACAAATATATAAATTTATACACATATATACATATCTATATATATGTATATTTGTGTATATTATATATATGTGTGTGTGTGTGTGTGTGTATAACATAAGTATGTATATACTAGCCAAAATAAAACCAAACAAAAGTTGGTTATGTAACTTCATTAGGATTAGTAGAGGTTAAAAACCACCACAATTCTTTAATAAATATGTAGCAAAAATGAGATATCAATGATTTTCACTATTAGGTCCAAATATGTAATTGGACAGGAAAATTAGGGAAAATAGAACTTAGAATTAGTAGGAACAAGGAACTAAAATTAGCTAACAAGGACATGAAATTCCAGGTTATCTACATGAAGATAGCCTGGATTATATCATCTCATCTCATCTCTCTATCTCTCTCCTCATATCCTCTCTCTCATGTTCTCTTCATACCCTCCTCTCTCTCTCTCTCTCTCTCTCTCTCTCTCTCTGCTACAAAGACATCAGTAACGAAAATGTGTTGAAGAACATGAAGCTCCATGAAGATAGCTTGAAATATATCATCTCATCCTCTATCTCTCTCCTCATATCCTCTCTCTCATGTTCTCTTCATACCCTCGTCTCTATCTCTCTCTCTCTCTCTATTCCCCCCACACCAAATACGACGAGAGTGAGTAGATGGTGCGGACAAAGGGAAATATGACCCCCCACGCGTGGAAAGATACACACATGATGGATGGGAGGGTGGGAAAGGGAAAAGGTAAAAACAAGAGGTGTAGTATGTAGAAAAGAAAAAAAAGAAGACTACTGGAATGGAAACTCGGTAGAAAGAGGAGATACACTACTTAAACGTTACTCGGTAGGAGAAGTGGCACTGTCAGAATGGCTCTCGGTAGAAAAACTGATAACCGAAATCAATATGCAAAACAAACCGATTAAGATCCAGATAGAGAAATTAAATGGATCTTTTCTTGACCCGAAAAGTTTTTTTTTGCTAGGTCAAAAAATAATAGGATCTTATTATTATCATGTATTGGAGGAGAGATAGACCTTTGGAGGATGTCAAAAACTGGAACTGGAAGTCCACATATTGCTGGAACTGGAACTGGATGCGTGTCATTCCCACTTAGCATCACTTTACATTTCAAACAACATTGAAGGATCTTACAGTTGCAGGATTGACACCAAGCTTTTCGCGTTCGTACCACATTAAGTACGTCAGGGCAAGAGCTGTTGCGGCCAATTCCGACCTCTTGCCCTTTTGGTGTTGATGATGTTCCAGTTGATCATCCACACTGTGTTGATGGTGTTCCAGATGGTTGCTTCTTCATCTCCAAAGCTTGTCATCTTCAAGCATGTGCAAATTTTGTATCTGCAAAGATTCATCCAAAGTGATCTTCTCCGAGCTACTTCATCACGTCTTCTCCGAGTTGCATCTGCTACTTCTATGTGTCGAGACGACACCTCAACACCTCGTCCAGTGTGTTCATGCCACATTATGCATGTTAGTGGTCTTCTGCGCTAATTCTAGTTGGCTACACTTTTCAGACAATTCAAAGACACCTCTACTGCTACATCGAAATTGCTCTGCGTTCGTGTCGCGTTATGTATGTGGGATGTGTTGAGTGCGCTTAGTCCGCTCCATATTCCTCTACAGTGAAGATGGTGTAGTCATGGTATTTATGATTGTCTATTTCCGATGTTCTTCATTCCACATGCACTTCAAGAGAGAGGCCTTCTTCAAAGCTCGAGCTTCTCCAACCTGCCGAACACATCTCAAAGAGGCGTCATCATAGATTTTTAGTTAGGAAGTATTGTTTAAAGGGGAGTAACAATTTTTGTATGGGGAGTGACATATCTATCTTTCATTTATCATTTATCGTTTATTCAAGTCATATAACTCCAAGTTTGGACATGTGTTCACCTATGCTCCAGCTTGAGGGGGTGTTAGAATATTTGCCTATTAACTAAATAGGTTAATTAGTTTATTGTGTACATGGGCCTGTTGGCCATGGCCCATTAGGGTTTAGTCCGCTTCCTTGCGCTTCCTTGTAATTGCCTCCTCTCCTATATATATAGGACAAGGGTGTACATATCAATACAACAACACAATAACGTCAATACACTTGTTCACAATATGTATATCTGTAGGTAAAACAAATCAGATTAATATTCTTAAAACCGCCTAGGCGTGCCAACACACCAGCGAGCCCAAGTTTGGTGCCTTGAATCCTAACCGTCTTAACAAATATGCGAGGGAGTCAATGTAACATCTCTGATGCCACCAACAAAGTGTGATCAACATCCAAGCGATTAGAGCGAGAATCAATTTGATTCTGAACTTAGGCGCCACGTTGCATTAGACTTGCAGACTGTTAATATCGCATTAAGATGTTAAATAGAATTGTCTTGTCGTGTAGAAGTTAAGACTGAAGCGATGTGCATTAGCCTTGCTCAGGATTAGCATATCAGATGTAGGCAGTCGATAGTATATCAGAATCAATAGCGGACAGCTGGTTAGCCAATTCGGGCTTTGCTACATTTCTCCCAACATTTGTTATGGTGGAAGCAATGATTGAGCCATGGCATTGAGAAGTGGAAGTAGTCGCACGTCCCTGTCCTGGGGATCACATTCGTGCCATCTACTACAACCACGACCATGTCTAGGATAAACATTTCTTGCTGAGGAGTTGGGTACAGGGAGTGAAAGCTAGGAACTCATTGGTATGAGTCATACAAGTTGGCCATATAGTTCATCAAATGGTGACATGTTGAGATCCAAGATCTGCTCCAGAATAGGCTCACAACCATCTGGAAGAGAGGTGAGAAACTGGACAAGTTCAATCTTATCATGCTGTTTCAGGTCAGTTATACCATGGAATGGCAAGCATTGATCTCCTTTCCTGAACATCTGAATTTGTCATAATGAGCAGCAAAGATGGAGAAGCGTTACAACTGCAGCAAGTTGATCTTCTTAATGAGTTCCAAGATCTATAAATCATTCTCTGTAGGGGAATGGGTCTAGGAAAGGTGCTCCCAAGCCTCTTTGACACTGGTGAGGAATATGAGATTCCAAGCTATAGAAGGCTGAATATGTTAACTATCTAAGCGAGAACTATAGAGTCCTTTTTCAGCCTAGGTCTCCCATTTGGTGGGATCAGATTCATCCTTAAGTGGGGGCTCATCTGAAATGTGTATCTACATGCAGGTGGAGTGGACATGGGTCTAGAAGGACCAGGTCCACATGGTGTAGTTGGCAGAGGTGAGATTCACAGATGTAAGACATTTGGAATCACCATCGGAACCATCACAAGGCACTGAGAAAGTATAGCAGTAGAAAATGAGGCAGACATAAAAGTTCAACACTAATATTTCAGACATGAGACAAGAAGGCAGGCAGAAATAAATCTGACACAATAAGATCAATTTGAGGCCCGACAGAACTAATTAGTAGAGAACAGATGTGCTGATTTGAAGAACAGATTATATCTCAGCCATAGATCCGAAACTACAGGCCCGCCAAATTTATGCCAGAGACAATGAGAAGTTCGTACCAGAAAAGGGTCATCGGATCTGCACAGAGTCTGACATGCACAGCAAAGATGGGAGTGTGAAAACTGCAGCAAGTTGATCTTCTTAATGAGTTCCAAGATCTAGGAATCATTCTCTGTCGGAGATTAGGTCTAGGAAAGGTGCTCCCAGGCCTTTTGACGCTGGTGATGAATATGAGATTCCAAGCTATAGAAGGCTGAATGCTGTTAACTATCTAAGTGAGAACTATAGGGTCCTTCTTCAGCCAAGGTCTCCGACTTGGTGTATCAGATTCATCCTTAAGTAGGGGCTCGTTTGAAATGTGTATCAACATGCAGGTGGAGTGGACACGGGTCTAGAAGGACCAGCCCAGGCCCACATGGTGTAGTTGGCAGAGGTGAGTTTCACAGATGTAAAACATTTGGAATCACCATCGGAGCCATCACGAGGTACTGAGAAAGCATAGCAGTAGAATATGAGGCAGACATAAAAAGTTCAACACTATAATTCTGACGTAAGACAAGAAGGCAGGGAGAAAGAAAACTGACAAAATAAGATCAATTTGAGGCCAGACAGAACTAATTAGTAGAGAACATATGTGCAGATCTGAAGAACATATTATATCTCAGCCATAGATCCCAAATGAAAGGCCCACCAAACCTATGGCTGAGACATAATGAGAAGGGCGTATCAGCAAGGGGACCAGCAGTGACAACATGTGCGTGTCAGACTATGTGCATATTTAAGCAGCAATCAGATCGGATAGGTGCCGATGACCCGCTGGAAGAGAGGGGCAGGGATTTATCCGGAGGTTTTTTTTGGGGGGGGGGTGAGGGGGCAACAACAGGTTGGGAGGTGGCAACAGTGGAGGTTGGGCCAGGGAGATGTGGAGGGAAGAGGAGGGAGCAGCGGCAGGGAGGAGGAGAGGAGGGGGGCGGGGGCTGCAACTAGGTGGAGGTGGCAGCAGTGGTTGAGGAGAGGAGGAAGACAGAAAAAAACAGGGAGTAGGAGTGCGAGAGGGAGAGGGAGGAGGGGGCAGTGGTGTTGGCGGCAAGGAGGGGGAGGGAAGAAACAACAATGAGCAAGGGGGCCAGGATCGCTTCTTCGCATTAGAAGGAGGGGAGAGTAGGCCTTTATCGTGTAATTTGGCAGGAGTTTGTGTCTAAATACGAACAAGATCACACTTATTTATAGTGTTTTGGAAGGCGTGGAAACTCAAAATACAGTGTTGGACTAAACAAGGAGGAGTGGCACAGTAGTTTAAATATATAAAGAAAGGAACAAATAACCAGAAATGCATCTCTCAGTATAATTCATGGCTTCTGGCTCCACTATAGATGGTCTCAAAGTTACTTCCATCAAGTTGGATAATAAAAACTATTATTTGAAAGTCCCAAGGGATATACTACCTTCTAACCTGATGTACTTGCTAAGTCACTGATGGTGCTGAAGCCAAATCTAAACTAGAGTATAATGTACGAATTTCTGGCGATTTAGGCAATTTACTGGATCCAAAACGTCTTGAACAGAGAATCACTGATACTCTGGTTTCTCTCCCTACTGTAATGACTGTGGGATCAGCTATCGGATATCTATCATAACAAGAAGAATCACAATAACAATTTTGAACTCTACAAGCAGCTTCTGGCTATGTGTCTCTCTTAGTGAGGAGATGGATGATCACTTTAATGACAGAGACAATACTTACAATTGGTACAACTCTGGCACAGTCTTCTTAATGTGTATACTGTTCCCACTCAGATTCTAATAAGTGATCCCTGATCTGATCTATATGATGTCCATTAGCATCTTCAACAAATACATACTTCTATGTTATTCCATTGCCCTGGCATCACAATCACCGTTTCTTCACAAGGACGTGGCTGCAGTGATTCACACTTACGAGGAGCTATTAGGAGATGGGGATAAACAGCAATAAGCAATAGTCCTGTGGAGGTGATTGGGAAAATATGACAAACCCGCATCAGCTAGTAATGTAACTGTTCCTTTGGAGGCTTCATCTACGTGTGTAGCTACCATTCTTACATCTAATTCTGGCACAGTATCTATATCAGTGGGCCAAAGCTAGTGTAGTGTGGCTGTGACAGTTTCACCATGCCGAGACTTCTAGTTTAGGGAAGAAGCTGGAGATGCCCTGCTGTCTATATGTTTTGGATTTAGTAGTTTTCATCTTAACCTCAATGGACAATCCAATTGCTAGGGTGAATACCTGTAGGAATGGACGGATATGATGTACCTCTACTTCTAAAGGTGTCCTGTAGAAGGATAAGTGGCCTTGAAGCAGTGCAAACCAAGATTTTACCCTTAGAGGGAATTGAAGGACTTGAGGGTGAACCTTCGGTGGAGTGTAGGGCCACGTGCCTCTATGGAGTTTCCAAAAATGAAGAATTTTGAAGGATCAACTTTGAGCCGTACTAGAAAATGCAGATCAGATCATGCAAAGACACAAAATCCACAGAGATGGAAGCTGATCAGCCACCCTCTGCCCTACTTGTTCTTTCAGTGCTCCTACTCAAATCATTGACAGTCAGAGTGATTCTCTAATACAGGCCTGGCTACGGACAGACTTTTGATAAATAGCATGGTTCTTCCCGAATAAAAACGAAAATGCCAGCTCAAGAAGATCCCCCGGATCCTGGTATATATAGAAGTGTTATCTAACCTACACGACATGTCGTAGTCCAAAAATCGTTGACGGTGCAGGGTTTTGATCAGATCGCAATGTACACGGCGTGTCGTATTCCAACACGACATGCTAATGGAAGTCTGTTTCACGCCTACACGACGTGTTAGATTTCCAATACGGCGTGTCGGTGGAAATATGTTTCACACCTTCGACATCCTACACGGCATGTCAGAATTTCCACACGGCGTGTTGCTGGGAAGCTGTCCTCTTCGATCAACAAAGTTATACGACGTGTCCAAAGAAGTCTGTATACTTCAAGTTCAAGCTATGACGTCCTCCAAAGGTCTTTCTCTCATTCAATACCTAATGATAATCAAATCCTACTATTTTTTTACCCAGTCAAGACTAGTCTCCTTTTCGGGTCAAGAAATTATCCATTTAATTTTTCTATCCGGATTTTAAAATCGAGTTATTTTACATATTGACTCGGATTATCAGTTTCTCTTCTCTATATACTACACCTCTCATTTTACATTTTCCTTTCCCGCCCTCCCACTCGTCATGTGTGCGTCTCTTTCCACGTGTGCGGGAGTCATGTGTCACTTTCCCATACCACCTACTCATTCTCTTTGTATTTGGTGTGCCGGGGGGATATAGAGGAGAGAGAAAAAATGAGAAAAATATGAGAGAGAGCATATGAGGAGAGAGATGAGATCATGAAAGTGATATATTCCAGGCGATCTTCATGGACCTTCGTATTCTTTAGCATACATCTGCTCTTTTGGATGTCTTTGTGGCACGCCATTCCCACTAAGCATCCCTTTACATGTGAGTTGGCTATTTGCACTAATTCTAGTTGGTCATCACTTACAATCGACGTTGAAGGATCTTAACTGCATGATTGACACCAAGCTTTTCACGTTCGTACCACATTATGTACGTTATGACAAGAGCTTGCTGTGCTAATTCCAACCTCTTGTTCCCTCTGGTGTTAATGACGTTTCAATTCATATTTCTCGCTGCATTCCCATGAGACAGATGGTTGCTTTTTCACATCAAAATTTCTTCAATTTCTAGCATGCACATCCTGGATCTGCAACGATTCATCTAGATTTATCTTCATCGTGCTACTTTCATGACATCTTCTACGAGTTGCAACTGTTGACATGCTTCTTTTACTGATCACTTGGGTAACTGGGTTTATCCTTGATGGTGCCCTTTATTCCTATCAAGCTCCCAAGGTTCATGCTCCAGATTTATGGAACCAGTATGAAAACCATCAACACCTCGTCCAACTTGTGTTTGTGCCACATTATGCACATTTGTGGTCTTTTGCGCTAATTCCAGTTGGCTACGCTTCTCAAACGATTTGAAGATACCTCTATTGCTACATCGACATTGTGCCTCCGCGTTCATGCCACGTTATGTACGTGAAATGTGTTGACTGTGTGCTTATACCACTCACACATTCCTCTCCAATGAAGATAGCACGTCATGGTACTTTTGATTGTCTGCTCTGATTTAATTGTGGCGAGTTCTTGCTATTACGTTTGAATTCCATTTATCACATGTTCTTCATTCAAGATGCACTTCAAAAGACCTTCTCCAAAGTTCTAGTATTTCCTGCTTGCAGAACACAACTCAAAAGAGGCGTCGTCATATATTTTTAATTGGGAAGGTATCGATTAAGGGGGACTGACAAAACTTTTGTATGGGGAGTGACATTTTTATAGTATAGTTGAGTCCTGTAAGCATGGAACAAGACTCGAATTCGAGTCAACTTCGGCAGGTGTGGAAATGGAAGTTTGTAAAACATCGAGCAAACTTCGAGGATTTTTACAACCAAACTTTGACGCATCTTTGACAAAAATTAGGCTAAAATAGTGATTTCATGATGAAAATTGATAGATTTCATCAAATCTAGCTTAAAACAAAATATGTGTTTATATATAGCCATCCATACATGTTTACATATGTAGAAAAACACAGTCACCTGAAAACATACAAGACGTCGTCTTAGTGTCAACTTCAACAGGCATGAAAGTGGAAGTTTGTGGAAAATGTAAGGAAACATTGAGGAAGTTGTGGACTAACACTTCGACACAAAATAAGCTAAAAGATAGTGAGATTGTGAGGGAATTTGGAATAAAACATCAAATTTTGGTTAACACATACTCCATCTATAATCTTCTATATGAAATATTTCTAACTTAATTTTGTTCTATATATGTGGTGTTTTGTATCTACAGAAATTCCAATTGGATCACATTCTAGAATTAAAAAAAGAGTTTTTTCCAAATACTTCAATTTGTAAAGAGGGGGGAAGGTAAGAGAGGTGAAACGGTATTAGTTCTACACTAAGTTTTGCAAAACTTGTGAAAATCTAGTGGAGGAATAAACTTAATATTCCCCTCTAGTTAGAAACCAAGGAAATGGTAATCTCAATGTCAAAAATGGTTTCCTACAAGTTTTTTTATGCCTTCACTATGTGTTCAACAGTAATAACTATAAAGATCATCAAGAAGATGAGAGGTTTTGAGCTAGTTGGGTCGATTTCATCACCAACTAGGTTGAATTCATTGACACATGTCAACAAGTAGGTAACCAATGGGGCATGGAAGCTTACCATGATTGGACATCGACGGGCGTAAACATATGTAACATCGAGGATATATCGCCAGATGTAAGGATGTTTAGTACCATGCTTATAAGTCCAAGCTAAGACATGAATTTCATTCATGCTCCAGCTTGAGGGGGAGTTAGAAAGTATTATTAGCCTATTTCGTTAATAGGTTAATAGTTAATGGGCTTAAGTTTCTCGACCTATATAGCCTTACTTGATTCCCAAGTCTGTAATGTTTCCCCCCTTTCTCTTATATATAGGACATGGGTGTGCCTTCTAATTGTACAACACAAGTGAGTTTTCCCTCACACTTTTCAAATAGGGCTCCCTATTAAGGGAATTGGCAAGAAACACTATTCTTGCCCCTCATTTTGACATACATCAGAAGTGATCAATTTTTTTGATAAGAGTATCATATTTTTCCCTTATAAGGTATTACGTTGATTAAAAAGGGACCTGGATATAGATCATGCACAGAAAAACACGCCATTGTGCTACATGCTATGCTTATTATGTCTCTAGTTAAAATGTTTATTAAATTATGCAACACCATGATGATACAATTTGATATAAAAACTGAATATGATACTTTATATAAGTTAAGATATCTCCGTTAAATTTTTTCCTATTAAGCGATCTACCCATTCATTCTTCATCTAAGTAGAGTTTTGGCAATATGCTAATTTTTGTATACTCCAAACCTCAAACTAATCCCAACTTTTGCCTGGTTGCGGTCGAGCCCAGGACGCAAGGCCAATAGACTATGCACTTATCCGCTTGGACAACACATATATTACACTTTAAAATTTTAAATGTTTGATGCTATCTTTAGCAAATAAAATAATTTTTTTTATATGATCTCATGACACTAGCAGTATATTTCGTGCAGATTATGAGAAAATCAAATCGTCTCATTCTGTTCTTATAATTGGAGGTGGGCCAACTGGTGTTGAGCTGGCTGGAGAGATTGCGGTTGATTTTCCAGAGAAAAAAGTAATTCTGGTTCATAGAGGTTCAAGACTACTAGAATTTATAGGTCCAAAGGCTTCAGCAAAGGCATTAGATTGGCTGACTTCGAAGAAAGTTGAAGTTCTTTTGGAACAGTCCATTGATTTTAATACATTGTCAGACTCTGTGAGGGAATTTCGAACATCAAGTGGAAAGACTATTTCAGCAGATTGCCATTACATTTGCATCGGGAAGCCTATAGGATCATCGTGGCTGAATGGTACCGTATTAGATAATTGCTTAGATAGGACTGGACAGCTAATGGTGGATGAAAAACTAAGGGTCAAAGGCAAGGCTAACGTTTTTGCTATTGGAGATATCACCGACGTTCGTGTGAGTTTCATCTACAGCCTCTCTTCTTACTCATTCGTGTGATACATTCCATGGAAATAGTTTATATCCCATTTGGTTTGTTTTCACTATTTATTTTTTCTATATTTATATGTTTCATGAAAATATTTAATGTTATTTTACGAATAAACAAATTGTTGCTGCATATTCAAGTAGCGGTTGTCCAATCATTTTACTGCACTTAACAGATAGAAGTGTAAAATGCACCAACCATTATGGGCCCTCTATTGCAACACTATGCATTAGCAATTTCACATGCACACAATCCCAATTGCAGAACAAAATTGAATAGTAAAAAACAAAGGTTTAAAATGGAAGCTAGCAATATACTTTTTATCTTTGTTGATGACATACTTATTCAAGCACATGCCTTCACATATGGATAATAGTTTTAGCAGATGCAGTCCATGATATGATTAGATTTTGGTAACATATATAGAATTGCGTAGATTTAAATATGAAGGGTGGTGGGAATGTATGATTTACAAACAATACAGTCTGATAGATCTGAATATCTATTATTGCAACACCAATGCATAATTCTGTATGATGATCTACATCACATGAATGTTATCAAAACTTTACTTTTTGTGTTCTTGATTTTTATTGAACCTGGCTCCTGACTTGTTGGTGAGTGTCTAATATGCTAAAAGGCCAAGCAACCTCATTGTGGTTATAAACTTATAAGCAAGGATTCAACATGCCAATCCCATTTTCCCGCTCATGGAATGAAAATTTTGAGAAATATTTGTTTGTCTATTACTTTGATGAAAATTCAACTGTAAAAATTGTGGACATTGTATGCAAATTATTGAAAATTGATATGATAACTTTGGACAATGTTATATACAATAAAACAATACTTTCAGCCTATACTATTCATAGAATAACACTTATATATGATCAGAAAAAAAACTAACAAATCAATTTATTGTTATAGTTATGTATTTATTATTGGCCACTATATACAGTTATATAGTGGGCTATAAATCAAAGGAAATTATAACCCTGCCAGGACTGTTTTGAATCTTCCGATAGGCCAAAATCCAATTAAATTTTGACAAATTTTAGTAGAGTTTCATTGTTATCATCTGCTCATTGACCGTTAGACCAATATTTCCATGGAAACCCCAGGTGATCAATATAATCCAATCGCCAGACATAACTCTAGGTGTGAATTTATATAGATAACTTGTGGGAAGCCCTAATTGACTTATTTCTGCCAATGACCCAACTGAACTAAGAGATAAACTATTTCATTGAGGAATTTAAATAAGTTTGCAATTATTACATATAGCTCCTAATACTTCAATAATTGCAAATAAAACCCTTAGATTAAAATTCAAGTAAAAGGCGACCAATAAAGACGACGATTAATAGTAAATAAAATCACCAAGAGTCAACAAGCCCTAACAATGCTCTAAATGAGCAGGCTATCCTGCATTAATTCCCCTCAAGTTGAGAAAATGAGCTCCCCAACAATAGGTGTATACTTCCAGCTACATGCGCACCATGCCAATCTGATGTTGGTGGCATTGGCATATCTCCAATGATGCGATGTAGGCGGTCCACATACAGAGGGTGCCAACCAAAAGACCCACATCACGATGTGGATGTTGGTGAAGCTGTAATGCAGTGTGTGACAGTCATACTACAAAGGCCGTCCGAGCATGATATGTGTCGCATCACAAGGCACAACATTGTACAATACAATGTCAGTGGAGATTCTGCGGTATGAGAAAGTCACCCAACAACGTTGAGTCACATGGTGGCAAATCTAGATGCCATCCAACAAAAGCTGGTATGGATGTATATGAGGTTCTGGTTGTAACTCTAGAAAGTCCAATTTCGTCTTTAATATAAAGTTGATAGAGTTTTGGTTGTCTATTGTAAGGATGCACATGCCTTGTATACAACCTCAAACGAGAACAGCTATGCGTGTGGCGGAACATATATATATATATATATATATATATATATATATATATATATAGTCAGGCTAAAATACACTTGAGTGTATTTAGAGCAGAATTCACTCAAGTAATTTTTCATGATGTAATGTTTTTCTGAAAAATCTAATCCGTTGATCTTAATCATCTTGTGAATAACTCATACAAAATTTGAGCACATTTGGACCTTTATAGGTCATAAAGACCGCAAAAATTATGCATTTCAAATTAGTTTCGTGCGTCGATTTTGTTGCCCTCGGATGAGTGACACTCATCCAAATGGGCTCAAAATTTGTATGCAGTCTAATTATAGTATGACAATGGAGATCAATGGCTTACATTTTGCAATAAATAGTCTTGATATGCTAACACACTTGAGTGTATCCGTGCGATCTGTACACTCGAGTGTATTTTAGCCTGACTCTATATATAAAGACACACACACACACACACACACATATATATATAGAGTCAGGCTAGAATACACTCGATTGTACAGATCACGCCGTACACTCAAGTGGTGTTTGCATATGTAGACATTTTTTTTGACAAATCTAAATCGTTGATATTCATTTTTTAAAAAATACAAGCTACATGCAAAATTTGAGCTCATTTGGAATTTTCTAAGTCAACTCTTTCATGACCAACAAAACCGACACACAAAATTTGAATTATATAATTTTTGTCGCCTTTAGATGCTTGACCTATAAGTATCCAAATAAGCTCAAATTTTGTATGTTGTATGTTCCTATGATATTTAAGAATATCAATGGTTTATATTTTCAAATAGACGTTGCATGATGGAAAACGACTTGAGTGTATTCGGTCTCCAACACACTCGAGTGTATTCTAGCATGACTCTCTCTCTCCCCCCCCCTCTATATATATATATATATATATTTAGAGAGAGAGAGAGAGAGGATCAGGAGCCTATGACCATGGGTGTAGGAAATTCCCTATACCGGAGTCTATTTAGTATGGTTCAAGTAGTATTTAATGTAATCCAATTGTATAGATGCAAAATATATGGTCTGGATTGGATGCTATTATAATTTCATCATGATTACATTATTATTATAGTAGTATTATACAAGTTTGTATTTTATTTTTATGAGATACTTTTTTGCAATGAGTTATGCTCTGAAGTACTGTGTAATTGCGTTTATGTCCGTCCATCACCAAGAAAAAACTAGTGCTTCAGTGTAGCACTGTTTGTTGGGGTCGTAGTGACGGTTAAGATGCAACTACTTTTTGATGATGCTAGAGAGTGGTTGGTGCGTATTGGCTATGGGAGGGGCCCCACCTGCAAGCATAGTGACAATTTTGGGGTTTGGCAATTTTGTGGCTGGTCGGAAAAAATCAGAATTCAGAAAAAGTTGGGAAAATTCGTGAAAAAAGTTCATAATTTTTGGTCAAAGTTCATTCAACTATTTGGAAATAATCGAGAATAAGTTATATATAAATATATATATATATATACACACGATATATATATATATATATATATATATATATTGTCAACGTAAGAGACCCAATAGGGTTCTCCTCTCTATTTATAGTAAAGGGGAAATTACATGTAGGTACAACAGTAATATGAAATATGAAATAAACACAAAGTAAAGATATATTAACACTCCCCCTCAAGCTGGAGTGTACACATTGTGGATGCCCAGCTTGCCGCATAAATTCTGGAACACTGCTGGACCTAATGGCTTTGTCAAGATATCAGCTAGTTGATCTTCAGACTTGACATATGGCGTCACCACATTGCCATTCTTTATCTGATCTCTGATGAAATGACAGTCAACCTCTATATGCTTTGTGCGCTCATGAAAGACAGGATTCCTGGCAATATGTATAGCAGATTGATTGTCACACTTGAGAATCATGGGAGTTTGAATCAAAATCTTCAGCTCAGATAAGACAGATTTGATCCATTGCAGTTCACAGCATGCATGTGCCATAGCACGGTACTCAGCCTCAGTACTAGACCGTGCTACCACTTGTTGTTTCTTGCTTTTCCAAGTAATCAGATGATCACCAAGAAAGGTGCAGTAGCCAGATGTGGATCTTCTATCAACTTGATTACCAGCCCAATCTGCATCTGCATAACCTGTGAGAGTCAAAGAAGATAGAGGACTCTTTGGTTTATAATAAGTGATCCCCTTTCCAGGAGCACTTTTCAGATATCTCAGAATCCTGCATACAGCTGTCCAATGTGACTGTCGTGGTGTGCTCATATGTTGACTTACTACTCCAACAGCAAAAGAAATATCAGGTCTTGTGACAGTTAGGTAAATCAACTTCCCAACTATTCTCCTGTAATGACCTGGATCTGAATATGCAGTATCATCGTCCACCTCCTTGATGTGATAATCCATAGGAGTGGATACGGGCTTAGAATCAGTCATACCCGTTTCCTGTAGCAAGTCAAGCACATACTTTCTCTGGGAGAGATTTATACCTGCATGGGATCTAAGAACCTCAATCCCTAGAAAGTATCTCAGCTTCCCCAGGTCCTTTGTGTGAAAGTGTTGCTGTAGTCCTTCCTTCACACGTGATATGCCTGTAGAATCGCTGCCAGTAATCACAATATCATCAACATAGACAGCAATAATTATGGACCCACCAGAAGAATTTGAATAAAATAGAGAGTGATCAGTCATGGAACGAGAGAAGCCCATCTGTAAAACAACAGCACTGAACTTGTCAAACCAAGCTCGAGGAGATTGCTTTAACCCATAGATAGCCTTCTTCAATTTGCAGACTTTCTGACACTCCCCCTGAGCAACAAAACCTGGTGGTTGCTCCATATACACCTCTTCTTGAAGATCTCCATGAAGAAAGGCGTTCTTGACATCCAGCTGGAAAAGAGGCCAATCAAAGGTAGTAGCTAGAGATATAAGGATCCGCACAGAATTGAGACGAGCAACTGGAGAAAAAGTCTCAAAGAAGTCCACTCCATATGTCTGTGTGTAGCCTTTTGCTACCAATCTGGCCTTCAACCGCTCAATCGATCCATCAGGGTTGTGTTTGACTGTAAAGACCCATCTACAGCCCACAACTTTCTTTCCCGCAGGTAAAGTAACAAGATCCCATGTGCCATTGTCAATCAGAGCAGAGATTTCCACCTGCATTGCCTGCTGCCAGCCACTGTCCTTCAGAGCCTCTAAGTGGTTTCTTGGTATCTTTATGGAGTCCATCCCAACAGCAAATGCACGAGCCTGTGTAGATAAATGCGACAAACAACATACATTTGATATGGGATGTCGAATAGTACATGAACATATACCTTTCCGGACAACAATAGGAAGATCAAGGTCAGAAGCCTCTGCAGGAATCTCGTGAGTAGAAGATGGCGAAGGAGGCTCATGGACTTGTGCCGCTACCTCATCTGGATCCTGTCTACCTCGCCTGTGATAAACCTGGGTATAGGGTTGAATGGTAGGTGGATCATGCGGTATGTCCTCAACAATGATAGGTGGCACTCCCTCACTTTGAATTGCGGGTGGCACTCCCTCACTCAATTGCTCCCCCTTGCTCATATAATTTGCAAAATATGGACTGGATTCATGAAAGGTGACATCCTTAGAAACAAACATACGACGCAAACTCGGGCAATAACACTTGTAACCTTTACTCGTACCAGAGTAACCAAGAAACAAGGTTTTCAAGGACCTAGGAGAGAGTTTGTCTTGTTTGGGATCAAAGTTATGAACGAAGGATGTACAACCAAAAACCCGAAGCGGAACATGAAACGGTTTATCCATAGGGCGTAAGACAGAGAAGGGAGTGCGTCCATTCAAAACAGAAGAGGGCTGCCGATTAATAAAAAAACAGGCAGTGAGAAGAGCTTCAGACCAGAAACGTTTAGGCACATTGGATTCAAACATGATAGACCTAGTGATATCCAAAAGATGGCGATTCTTTCGCTCAGCAACACCATTCTGCATAGGAGTGTGAGGGCAAGAGGTGTGATGAATCATACCAACCGAACTGCAAAACTCATTCATCGCTTTCTGAACATACTCAAGGGCATTATCAGATTGAAATTTTTTGATATTGCAGTTAAATTGAACCTGAATTTGTTTATGAAAATGTTTGATAATGGAAAGCACAGATTCACGACTTTTTAAAAGATAAATCCATGTCATGCGAGAGTAATCGTCCACAAATGAAATGAAATAGCTAAAACCATTATAACTCTGGTTTTTAACAGGACCCCATACATCACTATGGACTAACTCAAACGGACTAGAAGCCCGATTATTGACACGAACAGGATAGGAAAACCGATGATGCTTGCCCAACTGACAGGACTGACACTCTAAAGAGGACACATGAGCTAGATCTGGTTCCAACTTCTTCAAGCTTTCTAAGGAAGGATGGCCATATCTGCAATGCCACAGCAAGGGGGAACCACTCAGCATGGCGGAGGAAACTGGAGCAGGAGGTGGATGGCGAGGTAGATAATCACCAGGAAAGAGGTAGAGATCACCTTTCCTAGGCCCCCCACCAATCATCTTCAAACTCTTGAGATCCTGTAAAACAAAGCAAGAAGGCCCGAAGGTTACTGTGCAGTTTACAGTGTCAATCAACTTGGCAACAGAAAGCAAATTGAATGGAAATTCAGGTACAAAATGAACAGATTTCAAATCAATATCTGGTGTAAGGGACACAAAACCACTAGCTACCACCTTCCTCACAGAACCATCTGCCAAGGTAACAGATGGGTGAGGAATATATGAGTCAAATGTGCGGAGCAATCGCCTCATACCAGTCATGTGCTGGGAGGCACCAGAGTCAACCACCCAGGGAGTTGCGGATCCAGAAGCCATAAAAGATGTAGCCTGATTACCCGCTGTAGATGCAAGATTTGCTGTAGAAGCAGATGAGGCGCCCATACTCCAATGTTGAGTGGCCTGAATAAACCTGTCATACTCCTCCTGAGTAAATGTGATGCCAGAGGAACTCGAGCTCGCAGTAGTAGAGTCTGAAGTAGCACAGTTGGCAGCTCCAACAGGTGGGGCGGCAGGTCGCCCATGTTTCTTCCAGCATTTCTCGACGGTGTGTCCCGGTTTGTCACAGAAAGTGCATCGAGGACGAGTCCCACGTCCTCTGCCCAAGCCAGGTCTGTCAGCTGGTGTAGGTGCAGGTCGTCCTCCGCGAACTGCTGCAGCAATGGAGGCATGAGAATCTCCAGAAGGAACAACAGGAGTAGGATCAACTGACTCAAAGGTGGACTGCTGAATCCTAGAGAAAGCTTCGGCAAGGCTCGGTAATTTGTCGGATGCAAGTATCACACTTCTTGCTGAACCAAATGAGGAGCTAAGGCCAGATAGAAATTTAGCAGTGACAAGATCATCTCTATCTTTAATCTGCTCAACAACTTTCACTGGATGATAGTAGCTCAACTCCTGGGAGATAGCTTGAATCACACCGAAATACTCTTCAAGGGATCTATCACCTTGTTTCTCTGCAAACAGACGATCATAGATCATAAACTGGCGAAGAGCATTCTTCTCCTGAGCATAGTGCTGCTTAACGGCATCCCAAATCTCCTTAGCGGTGGAGTAGAACATGAACCTAGAAGCAATAGAAGGTTCCATGCTACCTCATAGCCAAGTCTTCACTAGGCTGTCAAGACGTTTCCACTCGGCATAGTCTTTGTCAGTGCTAGTGAGAGGTGCAGAATCAACAAACTTTGCCCGATCGCGCGATTCCAAGACAGTATGAACCGCATTCATCCATAGCAAAAAGTTCTTCCCATTGAGCTTGATAGGAATAGGCGAGACCTCATAATAGGTCTTGTTCTCCATGATGCAACTGGGATATGGGTGACGAAGTGATACACGTCACACAGAAGGCTGAGTGGACGGACAGATACGCGTCCCGTGACGGAGAGATACACGTCACAACAGAAACTGAAAAGAGGATGCGTTACTGACGCATCGACAGCCTTCAAACGAGAGGTTCCTAATCACACATGAAGGAGATGTGATTAGGAAGGCACTGTGGAAGAGACGAGACCTCCGGGTAGGGCTTTAGAGAGCCGTTGGATCACCCGGAAGTCCTCAAACAGCAAGATTGTCCGCCAAAAACGAGCCGAAAAGTTGCTGGAAACTTTCCGAAAAACGTAGACGAAGCCCCGGTTCCAAGCGATTGAGCCTACGGTAGCATAGAGATGGCCACCGGAGGCCCAGCAGCAAGAGACGAGGTTGGAGACTCCTAGCCGGGCAAGATCTGCGTCACCGGCAGTCTCCCTGCGGCTGCCGCACGCCGGCGGCTAGCCGAGAAGCCGCCCGGGCAGCGGCGGCGGCGGCGGCCTGAAGGAGAGGGCCGGCGGCGCCCTGTGGTGGAGAAGGGAGAGGGAGGAAGGGGTGTGGCGGCGCTAGGAGGGAGAGGAGCGGAAGCGGCGTCGGATCACGTTGCTCTTGATACCATGTCAACGTACGGGAGACGGAGTCTGTGTGTGTTGCACAAGGCAACGTAAGAGACCCAATAGGGTTCTCCTCTCTATTTATAGTAAAGGGGAAATTACATGTAGGTACAACAGTAATATGAAATATGAAATAAACACAAAGTAAAGATATATTAACATATATATATATTTATATATATAGTCAAGCTAGAATACACTCGAGTGTATTCAGAGCAGAATACACTCAAGTAGTTTTTCATGATGTAATATTTTTCTGAAAAATCTAATCCGTTGATCTTAATCATCTTGTGAATAACTCATACAAAATTTGAGCACATTTGGACCTTTATAGGTCATGTTATACATACCGCAAAAATTATGCATTTCAAATTAGTTTCGTGCGTCAATTTTGTTGCCCTCGGATGAGTGACACTCATCCAAATGGGCTCAATATTTGTATGTAGCCTAATTATAGTATGAAAATGGAGATCAATGGTTTACATTTTTAAAAAAAATAGTCTTGATATGCAAACACACTTGAGTGTATCCGTGCGATCTGTACACTCTGAGTGTATTTTAGCCCGACTCTATATATAAAGACACACACACATATATATAGAGTCAGGCTAGAATACACTCGATTGTACAGATCACACCGTACACTCAAGTGGTGTTTGCATAAGTAGACAATTTTTTTGACAAATCTAAATCGTTGATATTCATTTTCTAAAAAATACAAGCTACATGCAAAATTTGAGCTCATTTGGAATTTTCTAAGTCACTCTTTCATGACCAACAAAACCGACACACAAAATTTGAATTATATAATTTTTGTCGCCTTTAGATGCATGACCTATAAGTATCCAAATAAGCTCAAATTTTGTATGTTGTATGTTCCTATGATATTTAAGAATATCAATGGCTTATATTTTCAAAATAGACGTTGCATGATGGAAAACGACTTGAGTGTATTCGGTCTCCAATACACTCGAGTGTATTCTAGTATGACTCTCCCCCCCTCTCTCTATATATATAGAGAGAGAGAGGATCAGTAACCTATGACCATGGGTGTAGGAAGTTCCCTATACCAGAGTCTATTTAGTATGGTTCAAGTAGTATTTAATGTAATCCAATTGTATAGATGCAAAATATATGGTCTGGATTGGATGCTATTATAATTTCATCATGATTACATTATTACTTTATTAGTATAGAAGGTTGAATAGAAATATATTGGATGAGTAAAAAGGTTTACAGTGTATTCGCTTATATAAGATAAGAGAGGAGATACAAAAATAGAGATGAGCAATATGAGACTAAACCATGAGCTTTCAGTCGCTCAATCGTACGGTCTGGTTGATATTTAATGGTGAAGACCCAACGACATCCAATAGTAGAGCAAGAAGGAGGTCGATCCACAATTTCCACGTCTTGTGATCAGAGAGCGCCTGCATTTCATGTTCCATAGTCTGTTTCCTTGCAGGAATGAGAAGAGCTTCTGCAGTAGTCTTGAGAATAGAGACAACATAGATAGTAGAAGTGAAGCACACAAAATTGTCATTCAGATTAGAAGATGAGCGTAAATGACTAATAGGATGTTTCGTACAGGAATGAACACCCTTGCGCTGACTGATAGGCAGGTGTAAGTCAGAAGTTACCTCAATGGTTATATGATCATCTGCAAAAGGAGGAATCAGTTGTGGAGGGGCCATGGAGGGAATACTTGTCTTGTTTCTTCGCTTGAACACTTGCAGAGGTCGGGCTTTAGGCAGCTCAGAAGATGGCACAATCTCAACAACATCAGGCAACGACGTGGGTGCCAACATATCACTGCAAAGTGATGCTTCGTCATCAGAGTAATATGGCATATGCTAAAAAAATTCTACATCAGCACTCACAAACCATTGCTTTAGAATAGGGTCAAAACAATGATAACCTTTCTGGGTTCTAGAATATCCCAAAAAGATACACTTGGTGGAACAAGGATCAAGTTTTGTTAATCCCAAACGTAGGTTTTTGACAAAGTAGGTACACCCAAAAATACGGGGAGGGACAGAAAAAAGTTGGGCATCAGGAAAGAGAATGTTGTAAGGAATTTAATTGTACAAAACAAAATATGGCATTCGATTGATGAGATAACATGCCGTAGAGACAGCCTCAGGCCAGAAACGTTGAGGAACTTTATAATGAAGGAGTATAGTGCGAGCAACCTCTAACGAGTGGCGGTTTTTTCTTTCAGCAACTCCATTTTGTTGTGGAGTGTAGGGGCAGGTAGTTTGGTGTAGAGCGCCACGAACAGAACAAAAAGATGTCACCGATTTTTGCATAAATGCCAGGGCATTATCGGTGCGGAAAACTTCAATGGATTTATTGAATTGTGTCTGTACTTCAGAGAAAAAATGCTAATATTATCCAAAACCGTGTTGCGATCTTTTAGTAAAAACAAACAAGTAGCACGAGAGTAATCATCAATGAAGGTCATAAAGTATTTAACTCCAGAATGGCTAGGAATAGAACACGGACCCCAAATATTTGCATGAACAATATCAAAAATGCCTTTAGAGCCAATATCTTTCTTAGTAGGAAACACAGTACGAGGTTGTTTACCCAACTGACAAGATTCACTGATTCACATGAAAATGTTTTTTCAGATAAAGCAGGAAATAAATGTTTCAGTATTGCAGCAGAGGGGTGACCAAGCCGGTAGTGCCACTAGAGTTCCGTTACTGATGTTAACAGAAGTGCAGATGTCGCTGGTGGTCCATCCAGATAGTAGAGTCCATCTGGTCCCTCATGGCCCGAACCAATCCTCGTCTTTATGCGGAGATCCTTTAAAACACAACCAGAAGGATCAAATTTAATGGAGCACTGAAGATTTTTTACAGTCTTACTGATAGAAAGCAGGTTAACATGAATTTTTGGATTATACAAAACAAATTTCAGATGCAATTCACAAGATAAGGGAACAATGCTAATGCTATGAACGGAAGTTTTAAAACCATCAACAACAGTAACAGGTGGAATCTAAGTAGTTTTAGTAAGAGCAGAAAATAAGTTGATCACCAGCCATATGAACCGATGCACCAGAGTCAATGCACCATCTATTGTTACCAGCAGAAGGAGAGGCTAGCAAAGCAGAAGATCCATCAACGGACATAGAGGAAAGCCGAGACATACGTTCTTGAAAAAATTTCTCGAACTCGGAGCGAAGCCACTCAGTTGAAGGCGTAGCAGATGGCTGTTCAGGTGTAGTATCAGTCGAAGTCTCTGTAGATGCCTGGCTTGCACAAGCAGGTTTACCGTGCTTGATCCAACATCGGTCTTCATTGTGATTGTCGCGACAACAAAAGTTGTAGAAGCAAGGACCAACAGGTTGTCCTCGACCAGTAGCAATAGCAGTAGAAGATGTGCGTCCACTGTTAGTAGGGAGACGTCCTCTACGACCACGGCTGCGACTGTGTCTACGACCGGACTCGGCGGTGCGAACAACCAGAGCATGGCGTTCGATCGCAGGGGTGGAGGTCATAGATGGGAAGTCTTTGATCACGCTTGAGGACATCCCGAAGAGTTGACAATGGGTCACTCGATAGAATCTGGTCGACCACCCCAGAAAAGTGGAAGGGCGACTAAAAATTGGACTAGTTGCAGTTCATTGCGCTGCTTCTGGGCTTATTTCATGCCGGCTGTCAAAGGATGATAAATCTCGTATTCATTCTAGAGGGCAGATCATTGATTATAGAAATCCTCAACAGAAGTGTCAGAAGAAAATTCCTTCTTGGCCAAAGTTTTGAAAATTTCAAAAACTCTCTTGGGATTTTGTTGATGAGAATATACGTGAGATAGTTGATCCCACATTGCCTTAACATCATGAAGGTAGAGTAACGACTGGCTAATCTGTGGCTGGGTGCTATTAAGAATCCATGACATAACACTAGAGTCATCTTTGGACCATTGTGCATAAGCTTGCTTGCTTTTATCATTCGCCGTAGCAACATGGGCAGCTGGGGGTTCAGTAGTGATATGAGAATGGCGGCCTTGTGCTTTGACATACAAGATAAAGGACGCTGACCATAGATGGTAGTTGGAGCCATCAAGTTTAACTGTAGTAACACACATGGAACAAGGCGACTCAACAGAGGTCACGGTGAATAGATCTGAAGCAGAACAAGTAGAAAAGACTGCCGGTGCAGCATGAGCAGAACCCACCAACAGAGATCAACAGGTCCGAAGAAACCCGCTATGGGGCAGTAGAACACAACTGTAGATCAGATACATCAGATCAGAAGAGACCCACTACAGGCTGAATAACTGATAAATGAACCTACGCCGTCATGAGGAGAATCAAGATCCCACCATGAGGCATAGGCAGAAGAAGTCGAAGATCCGGGGGACTCTCAACGTGCAATGACGATGACTGTCCGGAGACGTCAAAGACGTAGAGGAGTAGAGTTAGGAAGGTAGGATTGTTGGATCCTAGATGGATGATTAGATGCTCTAGAGGGGGGGGGTGAATAGAGCTGAAAGCACTTAAACAAAACTCATTAAACCTTCAAAATATATGACAAGATAAGGTTGCTAAATAGGCAATTTGAGTGCAACTAAATCATGCATAGCAAGGATAAGAGAGATTGAACATGTACCAATTAGACAAGCTATTTAGAGTGGTTCCACACTTCAAACTAGAAGTGTGTCAGTCCACTTGCCTAAAGAGGTCAACCTCTAGGACTTCCAACAATTGCACTCTTATATTCACTTATAAGACTTACAATACATGACCAACAAAGGACTTACCTATCCAATACAAAGAGTCTTCAACCTTACCAAGGACTTACCCACTTTGCAAGAGTCTTCGGCCTTCTCCAAGGACTTACCCACTCTTGCACAAGTCTTCAGCCTTGCAGGAATTACCCACTCTTCTTGGATCTTCCACCTTTGACTTCACCTTCACTCGGAGAAGCTTCCACCAAGGTCTTACCCACTTGAGCTTGAGTCTTCTGCCTTCTCCAAGGGCTTACCCACTCTAGCTCCAAGTCTTTAGCCTTGATCTTCACCAAGGGACGCCTTCCCTTGTTCTTCTTCACCTCTCTTGGACAAGAGAGAGAACCTTCATCTTCATGATTGCAAATGAGAGAAGTGGAGGTGGTGGAAGTGAGAGCCTCACAAGATATACATGTAGGACTAGCTCTCTTACAGATTTCCTACTCACTCTAATGGATGTAGCAAGTGATTAAGCTTAGAGAGAGAGAGGAGGCTGTAGGAAGCACTCAACTATAGAATAGGAGCCTCACATAGAGTTTGCAATGAATGCTCAACCTTGGAATGAAGCCCAAGGGGTCCTATTTATAGCCGGGGATGCCTCTTAGCCTTTGGGAACACTTGTGAACGAAAACTAGCCGTTTTGTGGCTTGCAACGGATCTATTTTTACTTGTTGCAACTCCACAACGGCTAGAAACACTTTTCTGCACTTTTCCGTACAGTGCAATCGGTCGAGTTCTAATGGGTGTAACTCGACCGATCAAGTAGGAAGCAAACCGATGTTCAAAGGATCGGTCGAGTTTGTCCTGAGGAAATTCGACCGACCATTTCAACTGGAAATGGCCTACTACCCAATCGGTCGAGTTCTGTGAGTGCACAACTCGACCGATGCAATCTTCAGAAAATCGACCAAGGTGGATCAATCGAGTTTCAAGCTGGGGAAACTCGACCGACCAAGTGCCTGTAATTGATTTTCTAAGATGCATCTAAAGTGCTCTAATATTCGATCTAAGTGTCCCTGATATTTTTCTAAGCTTAATTACAAGTCATACAATCATTACAAGTGATTTACAACATGATTCTAATGGATTTACATCATATTACAAAAACGTGCACTTGTATTGACTTTGACTTGTCTTTTCTCCAATTTGATATGCGCAAGTTAGGGCATTTGGAGTGTGTCTATACCTAATCTGAAAACACTCAAGTAGAGGCATTAGACACCAATATGTGGAATGGTTAGTCATCATCAAAACATGGGTTTAGTCAATTTAGACGTGAGTCAACATTGACCTAATTGACCTTGAGTCAACAAGGATTTTAGATGAGAAGGATAATGGTTGATTGGATTGGTGGGAGGAGAAAGGGAGGTAGATCGAGCTAGGGAGGTGGTTGTGAGGATAGAAGCAGGAGGGAGGAGGAAGAGGGCGGGGGGGGGGGGAGGAGCCGACGGCGGAGGGTAGAGGGAGGGGGAGGGGGGTAGCGACGGCGGGAGGGGGTGGGTGGGTGAGCGGCGGTTGAGAGAGGAGGGGTGAGGGAGCAACATCAACGGGCTGAGGGAGGGAAGGGGGGGAGCTGCGGCGGCGTGTGGGGGGGAAGGGATGGGCTTAGGTCGTGAAGGGGATAGAGTTAGGGTTGAAACATGCACGGGGGGAAAGAACCTGCTCTTGATACCATATAGAAGGTTGAATAGAAATATATTGGATGAGTAAAAAGGTTTACAGTGCATTCTCTTATATAGGATAAGAGAGGAGATACAAAAACAAAGATGAGCAATATGGGACTAAACCACACAAGTAAACGAATAAGCGAGGCACATGCTAGGCACATGACACTCACATAAACATAAACATATCTCTATAATTAGATATGAACCAAAACATTTTAATTGTTGCTGCTGATTTTTAGAGTTACCATTCATTTGTGTGATCGTAAAACTTAAAATGAAGGTGACACATATGTGATTGGAATGATTTTTGAAACACACCTTATCTACCTAGTATACTTTAAATCCATACAGTTGGATCATATCAAAAGTCTTGGGAAGTGTGCAAAATAAGGTCCCTTTTCTGACACACACACACACATATACACACGTACGTTTGTGTGTTTGTGTATATATGTGTGTGTGTGTCTGTGTGTGTTTATATATACTGTTACATTATGTATTTCCTGTTTTACATAACCTGTTATTTGTTTTGTAATTTCTCTTTTATATGTTGACCTCTCTATAATTCTCTCAGTATTATATATATGAGGGTGCACACGTTGTGCAACCCTGAGCTTTCTGAAAACACTGACTCTATCACATGGTACCAGAGCAGGTCGAAACCTAGCCGACTTTCCCTCCCTCCCTTCCCTCTTTCTTCTTCCTCTCCACCGTCGCCCCCCCCCCCCCCCACTCCGCCGCGCCGCAACCCCCTCCCTTCCGCGCCCGTGCGTGCGGCGTAGCAGCAGCCGCCGGCTAGCGCCGCCGGTCGGGCCGCCCACGTAGGGGCTGGTGGTTCCGTCTAGCCTCCTGGCTTGGTGTGCCGCTAGTGCTTGAATAACTTCACCACTTTTTGGTCGTTGTTCGCACAACAGGCGCACTGCCGGGTGACCGTCTTCTACGGGACCACTGAGCCGTATGTAGATCTGGACTAGTTCCGTCTTCAGGGGGAGATCGACGCGTTGTTCGTCTGAGGGACACCTTTCTGTTCGTGTTCGTCTGTGCCTGCTTGCCCGTGTAGGCTTCGGCCTCCGGGTTTCCTGCTACGCTTAGGCGTAGTTTGTATGTGAGAGGTCTGAGGTGATTTGTTTGTGCCTGCTTCTGCCTGTCTGACGGCTTAGTCCGTCTCCTGCCTGTACCTGTCTGCCTGTGCCTGCCTTTCTGCCTGTCCTCATGGCGTCTTCCGGGGATGACTTCGGGAGAGACTCCCGCCGTCAAGTGACTACTGTGAAACTTGACGAGCCCAATTACCAACTTTGGGTGTGCTCCTTTGTGATATATGCCAAATCACAAGGGAAGTATTCTCATCTGATCCGCACTGGTCTGCCTCAGCCTGCAGCAGATGCGGATGAAAAGGACATCAAAGTGTTTGATGATTGGGTCCGTGAAGACTCGACTGTGATGACATGGATTCTCAACAACGCCGCTGAGAAGATCAGTGTTACTTTGCTTCGGCTACCTACGACGAAGCAGATGTGGGATCAACTCGCTAGTACCTACTCTCACAGTCAGAATCCCAAGAAAGTCTTTGACATCACCAAGCAACTGGGGCGACTCCAATTCACGGGATCTGACATCTCTGACTACTTCTCCACCTTCACCGGCCTGTGGGGTGAGTTGGAGACTTACCACCCGCTGTCTACTGATCTGGTGACTATGCAGAAACAACGAGCAGAACTACAGCTGATCCAGTTTCTGAGTGGCTTGCCAGAGTCCTATGCTGGCGTTGTGGATCAGATCTTGGCGAGTGATCCACTTCCTACCTTGCAGAGTGCCTACAAGCGCCTCCAACGCCTTCCGTCATCGACACCGCCTCCTCCTACTGAGTCTGGAGATTCTACTGCCCTGGCTGCTTGGGCCGAGCGTGGCCGTGGTCGTGGCCGTGGACGTTCCACTGATGGCCGTCCTCCCCTGGGTGCTGGACGAGGAGCCCCTCCTGCTGCCCCACCTCCTACTGCTGCACGTCCTCAGCAAGGACAACGCGTGTGTACCTTCTGTGGCCGGTCTAATCATATTGAAGAAAAGTGCTGGGAAAAGTATGGTAAACCGGCTTGGGCCAATGCTGCTGCAGATTCATCTTCTACTGCTTCTGAGGGTGTTACTCCGACTCCTGGACCAGAGACTACGGGAGCGACCGCAGACTACATTCGTGCTGAGGTGGAACGCCTCCTTCTTGAGCGTGCTGGCTCTTCGACTGCTGCTTCTACTAGTGGAGCCCATGCTGCATACTCTGGTTATGATACTGCATTCCTGAGTTCCTCCTTACCTTCTATTTCTGGTAATACAAAATGGGTGATAGATTCTGGTGCCTCTGCACATATCTCTGGCAATAGTTCTCTGTTTAAATCTTTATCTAAACCTGCCCGTAACTCATCTGTTATGCTTGCTGATGGCTCGAAGTCTTCAGTTTTTGGAGTAGGCGACATTATGTCACATTTTTGGCTTAAGTCTGCCTTATATGTGCCTCGATTTCCTCTGAACTTATTATCAGTTAGCAAAATTTTACGGAATTTAAAATGTAGCATGACATTTGTTCTTGGTTCATGTGTCTTTCAGGACCTTCGCACGAGGACGAAGATTGGTGGGGGGTATGAAGGTGCTGATGGGCTATATTTCTTGGACCAGTTACCGAGATCAGAGAAAGCTGCTGTGGTATCTGCTTTATCAGCTTCTATTTCTGCACTGCAGTGGCACTACAGGCTGGGACATCCATCGTCAGAGAAGCTGCGTCATTTAGTTTCTGATATTGGCAATTGTAGTTTTCAGTGTGAATCTTGTCAGCTGGGAAAACAAACTCGTACTGTGTATCCTAGACGTAGTACTGTGAGCAGTAAAAACATTTTTGATTTGGTTCACTCTGATGTATGGGGCCCATGCCATGTACCAAGTTTATCTGGTTACAAGTATTTCATTCTATTTATTGATGATTTTTCTAGGACTACTTGGTTGTTTCTATTAAAAAGTAGGTCTAAAGTGCTGTCTACTATCAAGTATTTCTTTGCTGAAATAAAAACGCAGTTTGGTTTGCCTATTAAAGTTTTCCGCACCGATAATGCTTTAGAATTTGTTAAGCAAGAAGTGGCGGTTTTCTATAAATTTGTTGGTACGCTACATCAGACTTCTTGTGCCTATACCCCACAACAAAATGGTGTTGCTGAGCGGAAAAATAGACACTTATTAGAAGTTACCAGGACGATCATGATGCATTCTCATGTGCCTCGCTCCTATCGGCCTGAGGCTATTTTAACTGCGTGTTTTCTGATTAATAGAATGCCATCGTCTGTTATTGGAAATAAGATTCCTATACAGGTTCTGCACCCTGAGACTTCTTTGTTTGCTGTGCCTCCTAGAATTTTTGGCTGTACCTGCTTTGTCAGATTACTTGGATCTACTTCTGATAAGTTGTCTCCTCGAGCTGCTAAATGTATTTTTCTTGGCTATTCTAGAACAAAAAAGGGTTACAGGTGTTATAATCCCAGTACAAGGAAATGGTTCACTAGTAGTGATGTTGTCTTTTTTGAAGATACACCGTATTACGCGTCTGCTGGAGACAACTTGCAGACAGACATTCTTGCCCCTCCTTTACCTGTTATTTCTGAATGTGTGCCTGCCATTTCTGACACTGTGCATACTAAAAATCCAGATCCTCCTCTTATTGTTTATTAGCGCAGGAATAGAGCACCTTCTACACAAGTACCCCCCCAAGACAACCAATCTTCTCCTCCAGAAGGTTCTGCTGCGCCTGAGGTACATTCTGACCTTGACATACCTATTGCACTCAGAAAGGGTACTCGTTCCTGCACTTCTCATAGCATTGCTCAGTTTGTGTCTATTGCTCATCTAAATACTCAATCTAGCAATTTTGTATATGCTTTATCTGCTGTGGCTGTACCTAAGAATGTTCAAGATGCTTTGAAAAGTACTGCTTGGACATCTGCTATGCATGACGAAATGATTGCTCTTTCTGACCGAGACACTTGGGAGCTGGTGGATCCACCTCCTCAGTGTAAGCCTGTGGGCTGCAGGTGGGTATATGCCGTAAAGTATCAACCTGATGGTACTGTTGAGAGGTTGAAAGCACGGTTGGTTGCTAAGGGCTATACTCAGACATATGACATTGATTATTTTGAGACCTTTTCTCTTGTTGCTCGCCTTAACTCTGTCAGGATTCTCCTATCTGTTGCTGTGAATTTGAACTGGCCTCTTCTGCAACTCGATGTCAAAAACACTTTTCTGTATGGTGACTTGCAGGAAGAGGTGTATATGGAGCAACCTCCTGGGTTTGTTGCTCAGGGGGAGTCTCACAAAGTATGTAGGCTTAAGAAGTCTATCTATGGACTCAAGCAGAGTCCTCATGCCTGGTTTGATAAGCTGAGCAGGATCATGATGGATTTTGGTTTTCTGAGGTCACAGGTTGACCACTTTGTATTTACAAAAAAGACTTCAGCAGGTATTACTGTTCTGATTGTATATGTTGATGACATTATTATTTCTGGCAGCGACACTCTTGGTATTCAGGCTACCAAAGATCATCTGGGCAAGCACTTTGCTACAAAAGATTTGGGCAGACTTCGGTATTTTCTTGGCATAGAGGTCTCTAGAAACTCTAATGCCCTGGTGCTTTCTCAGAGAAAGTATGTTCTTGATATTCTGCAGGAGACTGGTATGCTTGGAGCAAGACCTGCAAACACTCCTCTAGATCCCAATGTGGATTGGGATGATGATTCCTCTTCTGTGTTTGCTGATCATAAAAAATTTAGGAGGTTGATTGGTAAATTGATTTATTTGACTGTTACTCGTCCTGATATTGCTACTGCAGTGGGTCTTCTTAGCAGGTACCTGGACAAACCCATACAGTGTCACTGGGATGCTGTATGTCACATTCTGAGATATTTGAAAAAGTCACCTGACAAGGGACTTCATTATAAAAAGAATGGGCACTGTGTTCTTGAAGGGTATTCTGATTATGATTATGCCGGTAGCAAAGTTGATAGAAAATTTACCTCCGGTTACTGTACGTTTGTAGGAGGCAATCCAGTTACCTGGAGGAGCAAGAAACAGAATGTTGTTGCCAGATCTAGTGCTGAAGCTGAGTACAGGGCTATGGCCCATACGGCCTGTGAGTTACTATGGGTGCGTTCTCTTCTGAAAGAGTTTGGTATTGAGTCATCTTCAGCCATTCCTATGCATTGTGATAACAGAGCTGCCATCTTCATTGCAAATAATCTTGTCTATCATGAGCGCACCAAACACATTGAAGTTGACTGCCACTTCATCAGAGAATCTATTCTTGCTGGCAAGATATGCACTTCATTCACGAGATCAGAAGATCAAGTTGCTGATATCTTCACCAAGCTACTGACGAAGAAATAGTTCTGCACACTGATGGACAAGTTGGGCATGATTGACATCTATGCTCCAACTTGAGGGGGAGTGTTACATTATATATTTCCTGTTTTACATAACCTGTTATTTGTTTTGTAATTTCTCTTTTATATGTGGACCTCTCTGTAATTCTCTCAGTATTATATATATGAGGGTACACACGTTGTGCAACCCTGAGCTTTATGAAAACACTGACTCTGTCACATATACATACACACACAGAGACATATATAGACACACACACATATTGCATACATGTATGTAACTATTAAGGTCACAAGACATACAATCTTATTGAGTGAAAAGGTAGGAAAAGAATTAACGTATAGTTGAGCAATAACAATGGACTGTCGGGAGAGTGGGGGGTTGGAGATTTACTATTATATATCAGGAGTTTTGTGTACATAGTTTGGTAAAAAAAAGAACAAGCGACGTAAAAGAGAAAAATCATGAAAAGTCTTGAAGAATTGTGAAAATCGCAAAAAAGCGGGAAAGTTTGTGAAAAGTCGTGAAAAATTGTTGACGGACGTATAAACCATGCTGAACATTCAGGAGCCTACAGTCACAAAAAATCACCGATTTTGGTAATATTCGGAGACTTTTGTTACTATGCCTGCAACTGCCTAGTGGAAGAGGCTCCAACAAGTGTGGAACTTGTGGTAGAGATGGCAAAACACGGTTATCCACCTCAGTCACCCAGCTCCCGAACCGCTCCATCAATTCGAATATATATTGAACATCCTATCCATTTGGTTTCAGTGGAATGGATGCTTAAGGCGGTAGGGTGTTGAATAAAAAGTATAGAGTTTGAATGTAACAATATTCAACAAAAAGTCTATCTGGTAGGGTGTAGTGCAGTGCAGTGAGTTTGGTTGATTTATAAGTTCACCTCACTGTCTCATTCAGCCCCAAATATGGAAAATTGTACTGCACCTGAAATGAGTATGGTCAGAAGTAGTTCATGCTTTTTACTCACAGCTGTATGGCTGACTTTGTCTGTCGAACGCAATGAATAAGAACCTTGCACTTCTCTCCACAACTCCACATGATATACTGACACAAAGACTGTGGTCCCAGCACACCCCTCATGCCAAGTACTCTGTTGCTGCAGGGAACACATATGACAACAGACAACTATGGAAGCAAAGTAGTTATATTCTGACACAAATGTTTCCAGGCAGGTACCAAATATATGAAATTAGACTCTTTATGTTTGAAGTACACCCTGTCAAATGACATCGTTATTATTATAAATATATACATTTGATCTTCACACTTCTGTAAACACCCAATTCACTCCTACTACACCCTACCAAACAGACCCTTATGGACAGATGTCGGGAGAAGTCATCCTCCATCCCACAGTTTCCGCAGATGCAAGCAACAGTAGATGGCCTCACCTCTTCTGATGTCTCACGGAGCATTTTTCTTTCACACAGTCTGCTGCTGTTTTTCTCACAATAACTACCAAATGAACTAACCACTAGGCTGCGGTGTAATGTGGAAACTGAGTAAGACTTTTAGCTGGGAAACGTGATATGTGAAAACGTGCCCAGAGATGTTATGGGTTCAGATTCATTCCCACTCGGTTCATACTACTATGATGGTTTTAATTTTTCAGCTGAACCATCACCCACCAAGCATTTGGATATACCATACTAATCGGATGAATGCTGGTAGCTCCGTTCTGGATAATGGATGTTTGGTATTTTTTGCCACTCCTAACTTATGGGTCTATTCTGGAACAATTATCAACACCTTGCAAGCTCAGAAACAGACGGCATGTTCACTTTCTGAAATTTGAGATAAATAGGCTGGTGAGGAAGGATGGTGGTCGGAGGAAGAAATGATACGAGGGGGAAGATTGATGCCTACACTTGATGTAGAAACAAAAATAGGAAGAGAGAGAAAGGGGGAGGGCGGTAGAACAGTGCTCTAATTAGTTAACTTCTAGTTGGACTCAAAACTGAACAGATCCCTGGCAACTAAGAATTAAGAAAAGCATTTCGGCTCCCTAAATAATTGCACAAGCTATTGATTTGAGTAACTGAATACATCAAGTTCTTCATGAAAAATTTAAAGGACTTTTGGTCTATCTAGCTGCAAGAAGGATCGTGCATGGGCATGTAGTCTGGGTGCGTTACCACCTAACCTATAAACATGTTAATGACAACTATTTGCAGACTATATAAAAGCTAAGACATATAAATATAACGTTTTAATTTTATCCCTTGTTTTCATTTTGTGATGTACTTTGTTAATCTTGGACTGCAATCCCGATTCATCTCCATATAATTTACTCTCGACCTCTCTATTTACCTTACAAACGAACTCTCCTTAATAGGGAATTTTGTCATTTTTATGTGCTCAAGTAATACTGTGACGGAATAGTTATATTTAAAGATCAATCTATGTACAATAATCTCAAGTAGTGCTGATTAGCCATTCTTGTTGAAATGACTACATATTTTCTTCATTCAAATTATAAAGCCACCTTTTGTTTATGATCTAACAGGAAATCAAACAAGGTTACCTAGCACAAAAGCACGCTCATCTCGTAGCTAAGAACCTGAAAGTGTTGATGGGAGTTAATAAACAGAAAAACTTGTCGTCCTACAAGCCCAGTTCTCCTCTGGCTATTGTTTCTTTGGGAAGGAAGGATGCTATTGCGCAGTTTCCCATCACAACAATCAGCGGTTGTCTGCCTGGAATGTTAAAATCCAAGGACTTGTTTGTCGGAAAGACGAGGAAGGAAATGGGCCTGAGTGCCATGTGAGAATAAGATGTCTAGGCATTCTGATAAATCTCCTTGTGATCCCAATCGGTTTGATGGTTGAAATATGATGTGCATCTCATATACTTGTGTTTATACAAACTCCCTATACATTTTTTAGATTTAGTTGGTGCTATAGTTAAGCGCATTTCTGTAACTAAATAAATCGTCTTAAGCATCTATATGATACCTAGCGTATCATCCGTACATCCGTTTACACTTCACTGATAGGCTACAGTTGGTAGTTACTCTCTGTTTCTCCGTCCTGTGTAGTATTTTGTACTCTCTCTGTAAGCTTATTATTGTGTTTTCTGCCTTTGCAGTGAATTTCATTCCCTTGTGAATTACATCTTGTTGTTCTATTCGCTGGTGTGATTTGTCATTGTCTCTCTTGGATTACCTCGTCCTCTCCAACATTTTAAGATTCATTATCTTCCTTTACCTTGTCAAAACCCACACCGTCAGTGCCATATAGGGCATGTTTGTTTACTTGGATTACGACGTATTGGATTGTAATTGTGACTCCAGCTAAGAGAAGTTTAAGTTTGGTTTGAAGGATTGGGAAAAAACAGAAAATCCTGGATATCTGGTTTATACAGAAAGTGCCGCATTCGCTTTTCCATCTCAAAACTGCCGTACGCCGCCATCCAGCTCCGGCTTGCGACTGTGATCTGAGAGGCTTTCCGCGGCCATAGTTCCAAACAACCATGTCGTGGGCAACCAATACTGTCGGCGATCTGCGCCACCCTCAGATCTACCTCATGCTGGCATCCGACGCCAAATCGAAAGACGCCTTGTACCTGGAAAGGCCTTGTGCTTCTGAGATTCGTCTTCCCCAATAGCTTCCGGCGGAAACCAGGGACCAACATCTGTGGCCCGCAAACCTACTATTCTCCCACAAATAATCTCACAGACAATCCCATCATTGTGCTTCTACACAACGCCATTTAGGACATCGCCAACAACCTCTCCACCGTCAACAGTCAGGGGATCTAGAGCAGTCTGTTCATGGGCAGATCAGGCCAACGACAGCCTATCAGCGGGATCTACAGCTCTGTTCATGGCAGAGGCACCATCAATACTCAACTACCAGAGTTGCGGTGAGTATTGGCTGCCATTCGAGACGGGTCTCTTCTCTCCGCTCGGCGCCCACACTTCAACCTCACGCTCGGCGCCGACACTTCAGCCTCACGGTCACAGAGAACAGAACATCACGTACCACACTTCTCCAGCTCACCAAACTTAAAATTTGAGTTTGCCGCACTTCTCGAAAACCAGAAGTTGATTGTTCTGCATTTCGTAAATGCAGTATTCATCGTAATCCTGCTTAATCCGGTAAAACAAACGTACCCATAATAATGGACAAAACAACATCAGGGATTAGGATCGTGTCACTTGCTACACGAATGCTTATAGGATGATGCCCCTGATGGGGGATCAGTTTGTGGGAAAGTAGATTACAGTGCAGCTTCAAACGTCTTCATAGAATTCTTTACGCTGCTAGACTGTTTTGCGTGTTGGGGATGAAAAGAGCTATTGTAGACCGTTTGCCATATTTTTAGTCAGTACGTGAAGATTTTGATCATAAATAAATTGATTAGGCTATCATGTAAGAAGCTAAGAGCTATTAGCAATTAGGATCACCCACAAGAAAACGTCAGTTGTTATAGCTATCCAGTGGGGCTTTCCATAGTCTAGTATAGATAAATTTATTCTCTCTCGATAACCTATTGAAGAAAAAGATAGTTTTGATGCATACCTCGTTAAGAAATTGTTGTACTAGCGAAAAACAAACGACACCTGTTAATCAGGACGTTCACGCAAATCACATATCTTCGTTAAGTTTATTTCTGCGCTTATGAAAAGTTTAGCATCCTTGTACAGCGCAAACCTCTAGAATTGACGTACTTTGGACGAAACCAAACGGTTATTTGAAACCCTAGCATTAGTTATAATATGTTAAAGTCACTCTTGTAGTGGAAAAGTTTCATCCATTCTATTTACTTATACTATTTCTAAATTGCTAGGAAATCACAAACGGTCCCAATGTGACATCCCAGCTCGTTAAGTACAAGGTGACTGGGGCTCAAAATTCATTGTTGTGCTGTTCCAGGCATGTTCCGTTTATACTCCCACCTTACAAATGTCTAATTATATTTTTAAGGGTGGGCTTTGGGTAGATGTACGCTTAAGATTAACTAAAACATAATTTGGAACAATACACATGAACAACAAATTCTGAGTCCGGTGATTGGTGGTGAGTTTGAATCTTATGATACAAAATATAGTGGAGCAAGGAAGTATCTGCATACACACATGCACACACGCGTGTGTGCGCGCACACACATACACACACACGTACATGCCACACACTTACACACACCCTCACACGCACACAGACACACACGCCACACACATACACACACATACACATGGATCATAATATAATTGTGTACCATGTTATGGTTTCAGAATATAATTATCAAGAATTTCTAATATATATATATATATATATATATATATATATATATATATATATATATATATATATATATAGATACACGCACATATGTATATGTATATATGTATGTATATGTATATGTATATGTATGTATATATATATATATATATATATATATGTATATGTATATATATGTATATATATGTATATACACATACATACACAACTGTGCACGTCTCCTAGGGTTCATGTCCGGCGATTGCTAGGGAAAACCTTCAGAATTTGTGGGCATGGTGCCCACATCTCCGGTCATCCCAATCGGAGGCGTCCACCCCCACCCCCACCTTCCAACATCCACCACGACCATTCCAATTCGACGGGGAACTAGAAGACCAGGACTCCCGTGGTCACTGAACAATTGACACAGTCGCCGGGAGGAGAAAAGTAGAACCCGACTGGATAGGGTTAGAGCGGAGGCGATGGAGAGTCCCGACAACACAGGGTCGCGTGAAACCACATTTTGGAGCAACCCACAAGCAACAAGGGAAGGTGATGGAGTTCCCTAAATCTAGGATGGAGGAGGGGAAAATCCACATTGACCTAGAGAAGGCGGAGTTCGACAGACCGACAAACATCTGGGAGTATACTATCATGGTGTACACGTTGGGCAAAAGGCCATTTTACCCTCATCTTCTGGCATGGATGAAGTGGACATGGAAGCCCAAGGGGTCATTCGAACCGCTATCTCGATATAATGGGATCTTCCTATTGTGTTTCTCTATGACGGCGAACAAAGATGATGTCCTACCAATGGGGCCTTGCTGGTTTGATCAACAACTGGTTATTTCCAAGCACTATAACCATGGTGATGAACTGAAGAAAGATTCATTTGTGACAATCCCGACATGGATCACATTAAAGTCGTTTGGAAGGTCATGGACCAAATGAGCTACCAGCACGATTGCATCCGACACGGCCCGTGTCTTGCACATAGTTGATCGATCTGTTGAAGGAGATGAACCTTGAGTTCTGGTAGAACTGGAAGTCGAAGGACCAAAGCCATCGAGAGTATGGATCAATGGGAAGGGAAGGCAGCCGATCCCTATGTCTATAGACTATGATCACATTCCTGTCACATGCAACAGATATCGGGACTTTGGCCATGTCATACAATAATGTGAGGAAGAGAAAAAAGTAAGGGAGCACAACACGACTGATGCACCGAGGAAGATATGGAGGGAGAAGACAACAAATAAAGGCATGGAAAGCATGCAAGGGATACAACATGAGGTGCCGAGGAAGACCACTGGGACTGACCAGGGAGAGAGGGCCAACCACGAGACAGATGCTACACAAGCTGAGAAAGGGAAGTCCGGACATGGTGGTAATAGCAGCAACAACAACGAAGTGCAAGATGAAGGCACACCAAGAAAGCAAGCAGGGGATAAGTTGACTGAAGAGGGAAAGACCACAACAAAAAATGAAGGAAAAGAGGGTGAATTTGTATCATCATCTCGGAAGAAAATGTTCAAGAATGGGATACCCAAGAATAGGGGTGTAGGTAGTATCCTGGACAAAACAAATAGTTTTGATGCCTTAACTGATTCGGATGAAGAGTCTCAACCAGACAAGCAACAAGGAAAAAAGGGATAAAAGGAAGGATAATAAGAAGGAGCAGAATAGGTAAATGAGATCATAAAAAGCCCATTGACATGTCCATCCTTTCAAGGAATATCAAAAGGGGGTGTGATAGGAGTAAAAAGAAGGAGATCCAAGAATGGATCACTGCAAGTGGTCATTCCGTAGTGGCTTTGGTAGAAATAAAAATAAAGAAGCAGAATGAAAATAGTATTAGATCTCTCTTTCCACAAGGGTGGAAATGTGTATCTAACATGGAGTGTTCTAAAGTGGCCAGAGTCTGTGTGGCATGAAAACCGTGTACATGGAAGGTGTCAATGATCCAGATGTCAGATCAGTAGGTCACAATAGACTGCAGGAACATCAGAGGGTTGCAAATGTGGATGATAACTGTATATACTCATAATGATGTAAGAAACATACATGACTTGTGATAAGATCTAATTTCTCTATCCAGGTAGGTCACACTTCTGTGGCTGGTGATTGGTGATTTCAATATTGTTCAGCTACATGCAGAGAAAAAAGGGAGAAGACCAACATTGAATGTAGAGATAAATGCTTTTAACCACACCGTAGACAATGCAGGGCTGTTTGAGCTACTAATGATTGGAGGGAAAATTTTCACATGGAAAAATGAAAGAAAACCAGAGGACAAAATAGCAAGCAAGCTATATAGAACGTTAGTGAATGATGAGGGGCTGCAAATTTTTTCTAATGTGCAGGTGAAAGTAGAAGGTTTTGAAATAAGTGATCATGCTCCCATTTCTGTGCAGATTACAGAGAAGAAACAAAAGAGGAGACCGTTTCATTTCCTAAACTACTGGGCTGATTGGAAGGGCTTCAAAGATGTTATAAAGGAGGCATGGGGCATATAGGTGATAGGGAACCTAATGTTTATTTTTGCAAAAAACCTGGAAAATACCAAAACTGTTCTTGAAAGATGGTCCAAGGATGAAGTGAAAATCCCAAACTTGCTTGCAGAAACAAAGAGAGAATGTAAAAATGTCAGAGGAAAGTTGATATGTGACCCACTCAATATAGAACTGATAAAGAAGGATGGAGAGTTGAAGAGGATGCTAGAGGACCTGAAGAAAGCAGAGGGGAAATTCTACTGGTAGAGGAGTAGAGAGAAGTGGATGGCATATGGGGATAAAAACACTAAACTTTATCAAATTGTTGTCAAGAGAAGGGAAGCAGACAATATCATCTCTAAGTTGATTGATGCGGAAGGAAAGTGGTCAATAAGCAGGAGGATTTAGAAGAACATGCCGTAAATTTCTATTCTTCTCTATATAATAAAAGTTTTGAGAAAGAAATAGAAGAGTAGGAGATGGAGTGGAAGTTCAAGCTCACTGGTACACACAACAACATCCTTATGAGAAAGACCAATGAGCAGGAGGTCAAAGAAACAATACGTAGTATTAGCAGCAACAAGACTCCAGACTCAGATGGTTTCAATGCTTATTTCTACAAAAAGACTTGGGACATCATTAAGGAGGATCTAGTTTCATACGTCAGTTGGTTCATGGAGGGTGGCAACATGGTGAGACAGATTAATCATTTTTTTAGTACACATTTCCAAGAAAAAGGTGGCATCTTCCCTTGCTGATTTTAGACCCATTGCATGCTGTTAGGTACAATACAAAATCATTACAAAGATTCTGACTGCTAGATTGAAGTTTGTTCTTCTTTATCTCATATATGTAAACCAAAGAACCTTTGTGACAAGAAGGAGCATTAGTGATTGTGTTCTATTGGCATGATAATTCTTACTGGACTACAATGCCATGGGAGAAAACAAGAAGGCTTGCCTAAAGCTGGATGTGTCTAGAGAATATGATAGTGTCAGGTGGGAAAAATATGATGGATCATACGACAAATGGGGTTCAGTGAGCAGTGGATTGGCTAGATGGAATAGTGTGTTGGGACTACAAACTTTTCTATTCTAGTTAATGGCACATCTGTAGGAATGTTTAGGGGAGGTAATGGGCTGCATCAAGGGGACCCCTTGTCTCTTGTCCTTTTTGTGATTGTTATGGAATACTTCACACAGAAGATGTTGATGGCAGATAAAAGGAGGGAGATAAAACCCTATACAGTACATGACACAAAAATGATGATCACCTAATTTTTACAGATGATGGGGTGGTCTTTGTGGAAGTAAAATAGAACAAGCTAGGGAGTTTGCAAAATCTGCTCAAAGTGTTCGGGGAGCAGTCGGGAGTGTGCGTGAATGCAAATAACACACACCTCTTTTTATCCAAAAATTACTACCAGATGGAAGATAGATTAATGGAGGCTATAGAATAGAGAAAGGAAAGTTGTCAAAAAAATATCTTCATTTCCCTTTAGCTGGAGGTAACCTACATGTAAAAGACTTTGCTAATTGTATGAATAGATCAGAGGAAGTGATTAACAGATGGCCGACACAGAAGACATCTATGACGGAAAGAACAACTCTAATACGAGCATCTATTATTTTCTGGGTTCAGTAAGGAGAGATTCCTTGTCCGATCCTGGACAGAATGGAGATGAAGATGACACATTTTCTATGGGTAAGTGAACATCACCCAATGAGATATGTAAGAATGGATCTTCCAAAACAAGAAGGATGCCTAAATTTGAAAACACCCATAGATATAGCAAAGTGGGGACAATACGGAGAATTATTATCTACCAAGAAGGTTCCTCAATTTGGGGAAGATGGATGAGAGAAAGGTATCCAAGAGGTCTGAATTTTAAACCAAGCACCAAGGAGGGATATTCACGTAGCATCAATGTCATGATGGAGGTTTGGGAGCTGATTAGACATCTTTTAGAGCCCCACACTTTAGGGAATTGGAGGATTAAAGACACAAAGCTGAATATATGGGAAGAGACACCCTCAAAGACAACAAAGAATACATATGTAGAGCAGATTTGGATGGGTATTCATGTTCCAAAATGGAGCATGTATGTCTATAAAATTCTACACAGTGTATTGGCCACCCTTGACGAAATGCATGGATGGAACTATGACGTCTCAGCACAGTGCTTTCTCTACAAGAAGGAGGAAGAGCTCCATGATCATCTAGTGGGAGGCTGCAACTTCACAAAAAAGGTTTGGAGGTTTTTATGTGATGATTTCTCGCTACAAATTATGCTTGAAGCAGACCTGAGAACAATGTTGACAACCTATGGGAATGATGATACAAAGAAGATTTTATTTGCTGTAATATGCTACCATATTTGGGAGGAACAAAATGGAAGAAGACACCGAGGTACACTCACTAATGAGAGAAGCATTGTTGTAAAAATTTGTAAATTTGTTAAACGTAAGTTGCACATTAATTAGATGACTGAGTTGTTGCTCTGTTTTTCTGGGTGTATGGCGTTGGGCTTACATGTAAATATTGACCTCCTATATTTATAGGAGGAAGTTGGAATATATTTACCTGTTTCTAACATATACATATATATACATACACCGACAAGGAGTGGCTCAAGTGGTCAAGCCCAGTGTCCACTAACAAATGGACCCATGTTTAAATCCCAACTACCGTCTTGGTTTACCACCCTCGCAGACGTTTGGTCTCCATCACAGGCATGTGAGAGGGAGAGAGAATTGTTGGAAAATACGGACACAAAGTAAGGCATTGGAAACAAAATTTTTATCTATCTGTATACCCCATAATCTATCATAGTAAGATTGCGTCAACTACTATGAAATAGGAATGATGGTTTAATGAGTTTATACCTGGTCATGGAGTAAGTCCAACTACAACAACTCGTTGCAATACAACTGTCTTCTACTTGATTTTGGAAAGTGTCTTTGCAACTCCTGGTCTTCTTCACAGCTGGCAGACTGAACAACTTGTGACTCCCGGGGTCTCACCATGGACTGCAACCTGATGTTGTCCTCCTAACATCAGTCAAAGGAATCCTACCTCTAGAGTAGTCCACACGGACCAAGTAGAACTCCTGTTAGGGCATGTTTGATTCTCAAGATCTAATTGGATTTAGATGAATACTGGATTCAAATAGTCCCGAGCTTAATAAGTTTCTATTTTTGGAAAGACCTGCAAATGGAAGTTTAGGTTTAGTTCTGATGTATTGGTCGCCCAGCCCAGCATCCCATCCGTAGAAAATCTAGGGCAAGTTGCACTCTGCACCCCTTCCATTAAAAGAAAAAATAGCACTCGAGACGTTGGATCTCGACGTCTGACCATTTTGAAATGAAGAGCCTTATCCAACATCGACACACTCCTAAAAAGTACAAGATAATAGCCATTTCACCGATCCTGCTAAGCAAAGCTAATATTTGCATTGCTGGATTACAAAGTACGATTCAATCTTGTTGAATACAACTAAACAAATGTTCCCTTATTCAACTAGAATGGATAGGAATGAGTTGTCTCTCCCATTGGCATACTAGTCACCAACTTGTTCTCCCACAATAATGATCCTCAATCGTTCTCTCCCATCGCTATCCCTCCCTAATCAGGTAGGACTTGCTTGGGCCCTCTTGGTTATCACAACTAGAGAGGATAATAATTGTCAGAGCAACTGATTCTCAATTGTCTGTGTTTTGTATTGTGTTCTAGGAAACCCCAGTACCCCTCTATTTATAGGTGGGGTTAGGGCCAGAGTTCCCAGTATGTTTGGGATCTGTGTAGGAGTGGAAGGGACCAAAAAATATTAAATTTTCACAACATGCGACACATGAAACGACCGTTTGGCAACCCAAATGGCCATCTGGTGTGCGATCCGATTGATTCACACTAGGCGGTCATCGGGTAGTTTCCCAATCGTATACAAATTTGGCAAAATTGTTTCCAATTAATGCGGGCATTAATTTCCTTGTATCAATAGAATTGATCAATCGAAACGATCAAACTTTGTCACGAATTTGTGAAAGTTACTAGAACCTTCCATCAGACCAACTGAGTCGATCATTTCATAAGGTGAACTGGTTGTCTTGCTTAGTTGAGCCGATCGGTTCACCCAGTGATCCGATCGGTTGGGCCTAATTCGTACCGAACTCCAGCCAATTCAGTTCCAATCAGCCTGACTCTCCAAATACCCATCTCGATATTTGAACTAATTGTTTGGCATTCCAAGTGGCCATCTCACCGTGTGAGACGATTGGCTGGCAGTGTAGTCAGCTGATTTGTTGCGTGATTGAATACCTAAACACTTTAGTAATCAATCCAATCATCATTCAAGACTAAACTCCTCTTCTAGATGAGTTCCTTTGTGTGTGGCCCTATATGTTCCATAACACGTTGACAATGAGTGTCCATAACTAACTTATAACATCACAAGAAGAGAGTGGTGCTTAGTCGCACATCAGTGTTACCCAAGTGAATGGAAAGTTGGAGAACAACTTCAACCTACAATCTGTATAAGGTGTTGTAGAGATTGTATAATTCATTTATCTTTTATATCCATGATAACTTGAGGTATGGAATCATCATCCTTTCAACGTTCAATCCATGTTCCTTGAATCAAGAGCAGACTATCTGAGATAATGTGACCTTAATATCATATATTGATTCACATGTGCATGCGCATGCATCCTCAGTCACTTATCAAGTGGCCAGGATATCAAACTCAAGTAGGAGGGACAAATCTCATCTCTATCAATCACATCTATCCCCATGTGTCAAAGCTACTCAATCATCACCTTTATGGAAATCTGTATTTTAGGATTACGTTAGATGATGTCTAAGTATACCTAATGACATGTGATGAGTGTAGTTATTTCAAGTCTAAGAACCACAATCACCACCTTCACTATGAGAGATGACTATGACAACCAATGATGGTTTCCATGTGCCACTCTCATGGTGGGTCTGTTCGATACACTATTCCCAACATATATCTGTGTGCTTGGTTTGATATGCCATATCATGACTAATGAGATTCAATCATCAACCAACCCACTCTCTAGTCTTATGTATTATTGGTGTCTATCTACCTTCCACAATAACAACTGACTAGGGACATGATAAGAATGCACATACTCTTAGCATTCGTATGATCTCATTCTCCAAGTCACGTACTTAAGACATACATCATTGAGTATTGTCATTCTTTAGACAGTAATAACGTTTCCTCATTATCTCATAATTGAATGAAACATAATGAATTGGAAGCTTGCCTTTATGAGTATAATCAAACCCTTTATGGTATATTCCATGTCAACCATCATATGATTGGCTCTCTGGGCATACTTTTCCCAACAGACTCCCACTTTCACTTAGAGCCAACCACCCATGAATCTCATTCTTAGTGATCTAAACATGTCCACCATGTTTCTACTGCACTAGTGCTAATCCAGCGGGTTAGCATCACTTTTGCTATTAGTCGGTACATTACATGTTTTTTATCTCCTTGATGTGAGATGAAACCGCCGTAATATGATATCTAATATTCCTTGCCTAACAAGTAGCTCCATTGTTGTCACAATATACTACCGAGTCATAAATGGTTAGAACATCTATAAGTTCAGCATATGAACTTCTAGATCCATATAGCATCACTTTGTGTTTGTAACACAAGTATACTCGACTTCTATTGTAGAATAGAATTAATGGTTATTAGTTTGGAACCCTTCCAACTAACAACAATTTTCCTTTCAAATCAAATATATTTTATTGCGATCACTCTATCATTATGGAAGCTTGCATTGATGTAACCATTTACATCCAACTCTTCCATTATTGCTATCTTTAATTACTAATAATCTATCCTTAAGTACTTCTCAAGTCCTAGTGGATATCTTTCATGACTTTCCAATAACCCTTATTGGAATTTTAATATCATCTTGTCATGTCTAGTACAAATAAGATTATATGGAATAAGTACATCTATAGCATTCATGATAGATCCATTGATACAACCTATGGCATCTTATCATGTCATTTCCATTCTTCACAAGAATTGGAACATATGGTTCATGAGAGAATAATCCAAATTCTCTCTCATTGAATCCTTCTGTGTTAAACTCCTTCAACACATTGTTATTGTATGTTCTCAAACTTATATTGTGAAACATTCAAGAACTATCTCTATAGGTCTTGATCCTTATCTCATAAGATGTTTCACCTAATCCTTCATTGTTGAAGGTATTTTCATGCCATCTCTTGATATTCACAATATTGAGATGTTATTCCTCATCATATGTGGAATATTTATATATGCTCTCACTAAATCTTTTTTAATCATAGATTTCATCTTTTATCTTGATTAAAGTCACATTCTTTGACTATCTTATCAAGTCAAAAGATCCCTCCTATGAGATGCATGTTTCAATCCCAGATTGAAATTTGTAGTTCATACACTTCATTTGCATTCTTGAAGTTATAAAAACTTTTTAGGTTGTGTCACGTACACATCCTCTGATGTGTTCCCTTCAAGGAATCTGATTTTTATCTTCATATGCTAAATTTTATAGTCTATTTTAACTACAACAACAAGCTTGACAATTGATAAAGGAATTTCTATCATGTTCAACAACTTGAACTGATTTGAAAAACTTATTCAACCAACTTGTCCTTTTATGTTATCCACACAGGTCATTGCCACAAGACCCTATTTCACCCTTTAGGCATTACCCCTTTAGGCGGCGCTATGAGGTCTTACCTTGTTAGCTTACATGGAACCCATAATGGCCTTGAGCCTTTACTCAGATTATGGTATTTTATAGCTTCTAGTTGATTAGCTGGCTCATCCTGTTATGACCAACTTTATCTGAGTCATTGGATTCACAATCCTCCATCTCACACATGTTCTACTAGAACTACTCTATTCTATGTCATATGATGAACTCGAGATTCCACAATAATTTGTGATTCTCTTAGTTTTTATTGTACCTCTTTGTCGACCTCCTCTCACTGATTCTTTAAGAACTCAATTATCCTATCAACAAATTTTGCTATTTGGATTGAGACTAATAGTAATATTCAACATGTTATGGTTTAAAAACCTTTTCAAGAAACTATTTTCTCAATGTAGGTTTCAATCCTTTAGACATATTGGGACATTCCCATATCATATCATATCATATATGATGTTTTATAAGTCATTCAGATTATATATCAATTAGTGATAGTTATATATTTATGAGGATACAAGAACATTAGATTAATTTATAATTATATAATGACTCATCATGATATAATTCCTTCAATCTGTCACATCATCATGTTCAGATGGATTTGGCTTGTGATACATTATCACACTTCTATCTTGAAGGTTCTCAAGGTATTGATGCAAAGTATTTCAATATTTGTTCTCATCAAAGTTTCTTCATACTTTCATCAAAGTCATACTTCATTTATAATCTCCTTCAACACTTCAAGAGATTTATGTATCTATTTTACTGAATAAATATCATCATATTACTAGTAAAGAAATGAAATATAAGTAACTTATCTATAGCATTCATTCCATAAGATCTTCATGCATCATATGCATGAGTTCTAGTGGAAGGCTTATCCTCACACTGCATTTAGTGAAGGATGTTATGTCATGTTGTACGTAAGGAAGACTTGAAAGATCTAGAGGGGGGGTGAATAGAGCTTTTTGGAGTTTTATAAAGTTAATTAAACAATTAAGCACTTGAACAAGAAGTATCATTAGTGTATCACCTCCTTATTTCTTCAGATCTATTATCTTCCCATGTTGTGTCTTCCCCTCTTTGTTATTCTTGATGTATCCACACATTTGTAACATTTTTATGCTTGCTAGGTTCGGTGCTAGTTGAGGCCAGCTCCACGACCGTCTTTGCCACTTCACCGATCTTCTTCCAGACCTTCTTCTTGATTTTCTTTGGTTGTGCTTTGCAGTGCTCGGTAGCATGACCGAACACCCGACATTTGATGCAACACACCGGTATATGGTCATAATCAGTGGGCACTGGGATGGGGTCGCGGCCTTTGACGTTTAGCCAGACGGTCTTCGGTTTAGGACCGTCCACCTTCATCTCAACCAGGACCCTAACTTCCTCTCCCTCTAAGGACTTCTCGTTGATGTGAAGAACACGACCAACTCCTCCCGCTATGGTACCAGCAACCTTCCTTGTCCATGTCCTCCCAAAGGATTGCAACGACGCCCAAGTAGGGATGGTTGTGAAGGCCTCCTTACGCAATTCATCACCGTGGTTATAGTGCTTTACTATTACGAGTTGATGGTCAAACTACCTCGGCCCCATGGCCAGGGCCACTTGC